>VXCM01003571.1:116901-184858 GCA_014773175.1 Lucifuga dentata
GGGGGGGGGGGGGGGGGGGGCACATGAGAAATCCAGATTGTTGTCAAGGGCCAAATTCTGACAAATGTTAAACTTCTATTTCTATCATTAGATTAGAATTAGATTATACAAAACATCTGTTGTACTTGTAACTCATCATTTCTAATATTGAAAATGAGTGAAAACAGTCATAAAATAGTTAGATTTGTTGCACCACAAAATTCAGCCTCCAGTTTTCAATGACAAATCATCCTGTATTTTTTATTTATTTATTTGTTTTTTGCATCTTTAATAAATTAAAGATATAATTAATTGACCTTACCAAGTGTGTTAGTTAAAATAATCATTTAGATTACAGCACTTTATTAACTTACTTAATGGGAGGATTCGTGGTATGAAGCTTTCTAAAAAGTCCTTGCTGTTTTTGCAGCTTATCTAGCAAACTCTCAGCTGTCCTCACCTTCTCCTCTTCCGATAGGTTTCTGTATTTCTCCGCATATTTTGTCTTGATGTGACGTCTCAAGTTGTAGTCTTTCAATACAGCCACTTGTTCTTCACAAACTAAACACGCAGCTTTATCGTTACCTCGGTGAAAAAATACTTACAAGTCCACAATTTGTTAAACACCCTACATTCTGCATCAACCTTTCACTTTGTAGCACTCATTTTGTTTAGCATGCTGCTCCAAATTGTACCTATAACTTAGCTAACACAACTGCACAAGCTTGCACAGCCTGAGCAGGTGCCGCTCTGTCATTTCCAATCAACTTAAACGGCAAGGTCAACATCAATTCACGTAAAAGGAAAAGGGCACACGCAATCACCACACGCAACAAACATTTCATTTCAAATAAAAGCCAATTTAGACTATCATTAGAATTTCAAGTTTTATGTATAAAATTGTGTGGCGTGTTTGAGATTGTTTGCGGGCTGGTCGGAACCAGCATGGGGGCCGCATCCAGCCCCCTGCCGTAAAATGCCCAGGTCTGCTTTAGCTGGTAACATCTACAGACTGTGAAACTGGCCAAATACTCACTCGCTTTGCCTGTACTTGGTAGATGTGTCTCACCAGGTGTTCACCTGTGTTACACATTACACAATAAAGGATCAATTTTTAAAAAAAGCTTTCAGGGTATTTCAGGACCTGTGGGTTTGTCTTGGCATCAACCTGAAGTTTTAATACTTTGACGATTTTCAACACAAACTCCTATTACATTATAAACATGAGGGGAATTTAAAGGATACTAGATCCCCTTTAAGGTAAGCAGAGGATGAATATTTTCAAAAAAGAAAAAGCAGACAGCAGTATTGTACCTTCTGCAACCTTGAGTAACCAGGTTTGGGTTCAATATACTGTTGTACACATATATCACTTCACTATAAACATGAGAAAAATTAATAAAAAGCATGTCAAAAAGTACTCCATTGCAGTTAAAGTCCTGATTTTAAAATTCAAGTTAAGTACAAACACGCCCCTGATGACAGTAAAACATGCTGAAGTTTCAACAGCGAAATGGAAATAATCGAAACTAGATCTTTAGTTTATTTTATTTCCTGCTTTCATCTCAGCTGATGATTACACACTCCTATACAGGTTATAAATTCTCTAAGTCTCTTTAGATAATAAATAAATCTCATTGTGTTCAGAGTTCAGATGCAACTTTTACCTGGCAACAGCCATATTTATCTTGTGTGTAAAATCTCAGTTTTAAAAGTAATGAATAACTAGGCATCTGATAAAATACTGCAGTAGAGTAAAGAAAAAAAAGGAGCTTTTCCCTCTTTAAAAAGGAAAAGTACCCGTATCTCAAAATGTAATCGGAAACCCGCTTAGTTGCTTTCCACCTCTGATGTGTGTGTTTGTGCATGTGGATACCCACTTATCCACCAACACACACATACACAAGCATATTGAAAAGTACTCATAAATCACCAAAATCCTTTAAGTTACATACAGCACTAGTCAGATAAAAAAAAAAAAAAATTCTTTATAAAACAGGAAAAAAAAGGGTGAGGAATAGAAGAAGAGTGGACAAGTGCATTAGGGTGCCAACAGGAGGACCAACACAAATGTAAACACACACCTCCTGACAGGAAACTCATCAATAATAATAATGAAAAAAAAATGTCTGGGCACTAACAACTCTGGATTTCCTTCTCCTTCCACTTTTAGTGCCCCAGTAAAAACCGTTTCGCCTCCAGAGCTGAAAGCAGCAGGGGTGACACAGCAATTACAGACTGATGAGAGAGAGAGAGAGAGAGAGAGAGAGAGAGAGAGAGAGAGAGAGAAGAGCGAGACTAGCATAAAGGAAGACAGAAGGATTTGGGAGAAAAGGATCAAGGTAAACCCAAATTTTGGAAGATGGAACAAGGAGCAGATGGATAAGAAAAAGGGGTTGGAGAAAGAGAAGGCTTGGTACAGTAAGAGCTGTGTTAACGGCGTGTGGATATCCAGAGCAGAGGGGGGAAAAAAGAACGGTGAAAAGTGAGGAAAGGTTAATGGTTTACAACTAGTGGAGGGGGACGAACGTATGAGGCAGTTATGAAAACGAGAGGAGAGGATGAAGAGAGAGATCACACTCGTTTCTAAAGCTGATCCCACAGCCCACCAGGCCTGAGGCGAACCAAAGAATAACAGAGCTGAAAGAGAGAGAAAGGGAGAGGGACGGTGATGAAAAGGAGTCAGTGGATGGACCGTCAGTTTTCTCTGAGGAAATAAGGAAGAGGAATGAAGAAATAGAGGAAGAAGTTAAATACTATTTTATTACAAACCTCTGTGGAGGCCATATTCAGATGCATCTCCGCTGAGAGGCTGCAGGATCAAATAGAGGAAATAAGAGAAAGACTGACTGAGGGAACAGGAGGAAGAGGAGGGAGAAAAGACGAAGCCGTGGAGCCCGTTAAAGATGGAATTCAAAGGAAACAGCCTGTCTTTCCTCTCTTTTACTTCCAATCTCCATCCTCTCTGTATAGCCGCTGTTTCATCTCAGGATAATGTCGAGCAAATCAGCAGCAACAGCATCTGAATTTAAAGCATCATTCTCCCAGTAGTACAAATGACAGTATTTTATCTTTGTATGAACCTCTTATAACACATCTACACTATTTTCCAACTTAAGGTAGAATATATTTTTAGAATAACCTTAAAAATTGGGGTTACTATGAGTGTCACCTCAACAGCCCAAGTTAATGTAACGACATAAAAGAAAGTGCAAAAAAAAAAAAACAAAAAACAAAAAAACAAAACAAAACAAAAAAAAAACCAGTGGGAGTTGTGTTATCGCTTAATTTAACCCGTGAGGGTTTACCATGTCGCTCGTGAGAAACACAGAGTGTGTTGAAGTGATAGCGGAGAGCTGGAGCACCTGTGCATTAATGTGTGAAGTGAAGAGGCCGGATTTGAATTCTTGATTATGCACAGCCCAGCTTGAGCTCCTTGACCGTAACCTTGAGTTAATATTTATGCACAACCATGCAAGTCAAGGCCTGGACCGTTGCTTCACTTCTCCCTTTGGCCCCGAAAGAATCTGTGACTCAGGGAGCAGAGGGCACGCCAAGAGAGAAGGGAGAGCTGAGGAGGCGAGAGAAAGAGGGAAGTCACATGACAAAGAGAGAGAGAGAGAAAAAAGAAAAAGAGAAAAGGGCTTTTAGCTGAATTTAACCTGTTAAGCTGCACCGCCTGTTTTGGCCATAATAATTCGAAAATGAAATATTCAATGAAAATGGCTATATCTCCTCAGTCCTTTTGTGTACAGACTTAAGCTTGGGCTTTTCTGAAAGGTAAAAAATTCTACTTTCTTGTGAATCATCAAATTTGCTCTCTAAATATTACAATTCCAGAGTAATAGAAGAACCACATTAAAAAAATGTAAATTTTTTATGCTAGCCATGAAAAAAAATTATTATTTATTGCAAAAGATTGCTTTTGACTTTTTTGAGTAGGTCTATTTTTTTTCTCTGGATGAATAGATACAGGTCTGACCAATTCCTGGATAAAATATGATTGCAATATCACAAAAAATGAGTTCTGTGAGCTGAATTTACTAAATATTTATTATTTCAGATTTTGCATTTCATCTGCTGGGAGACCTATGCAAACCACTAGGTCAAAAAGTCATATTTTAGAAAAAATATGTATTTATCTGTTTTAATTTGTTTTATACATTCTAAAATTGCTGTTTAGAGGCTTTTTCCCTGTTTCTCTGCGATTTTCTGAGCTGTAGGCCTGTGTTCTCTTGTCCCTTTGTTATGCTAATGAGGCTGTAAAGGGCCCACTTAACACTCCGATTGTGTCCCTGCAGCTATCTGCTGGAATGGTCTCCCTACACACGATACGTCGTTAGAAAGCTTATTTTATTGGCTAAACGATCAGTCAATCACTGAAAGCCTGCCGTGCAATTGGCCAGTTTTTCTTGTCAATAAAGATGGGCGGCCCTTATTTCTAAGGAGGCTGCGTTATTGGCCATTTAGGACCCAGTCCAGCCAATCCGAAAAGCTTAAGTTTCCTAAAATGGCTGCTATAGCTTTCAAAGTTTGTTGTGACAAAGTAAGAGAACTTCACTGTCTCTAAAATAAGCCTAACGGACATCATAGCCTATGTTATAGACGAAAATTTTCTGATGTTCGAATGAGACCTCTTCACGCGACAACATGTGCTCGGCAAATCCACTCGGTGAGGAGCATGCAGACAGCATGCATTTTAGGAGAAATGGTCTAAATATGATCGTTATACGCTTTTTTTTTGGACAAAAGTATGGATTTTATGTGGATTTTTCAAGCTTCTGGGAAGCCAGACTGGTTTAAAGGTAAGGACTCGCCGTTTTTATTAACTACTTCCGGTTAAGCTGCCCGAAATAATAACATACTTCTTTTCACTATACATTTCTTTTTCTGAAAACCAACACAGCGGTTGAAACAAGAAAATTCTATCGTTTCAATCCATATATAACATGTCTACTGTCATAAAAATATTTTATGACCAGAACCAATGGTACCAAAATTTTCTGGTGAGACCTCTTCATGATTGGTAGAGACAGCACGGATTTTAAGAGAAATGGTCTAAATATGATCGGTATACGCTTTTTT
Source organism: Lucifuga dentata (assembly GCA_014773175.1). Classification (NCBI taxonomy): domain Eukaryota; kingdom Metazoa; phylum Chordata; class Actinopteri; order Ophidiiformes; family Bythitidae; genus Lucifuga; species Lucifuga dentata. The sequence goes on from VXCM01003571.1 coordinate 121,966, forward strand.
TTTTGACAAAAAATATGGAGTTTATGTGGATTTTTTAAGTTACTGGGAAGCCAGACTGGTTTAAAGGTAAGGACTCGCCGTTTTTTTTTTTAACTACTTCCGGTTTACTCTGCCCGAAGTAACATACTTCTTTTCAGTATACATTTTTTTCCCTGAAAACCAACACATCAGTTGAAACAAGAAAATTCTAACGTTTCAATCCATATATAAAAGGTCTACTTTCATAAAAAAAAAATTATGACCAGAGCCAAGAGTACTAGAACCGAGCCATTTGGAACCAGCACCGTCCCGCCCGCGGGACGATGCAACAGAGTCAGCCATCTTATCCTAGTTAGTGTCTGGTCAGTTAACCCATTTTGCATGTTTGAGCCTAATATATTCAATTTTCATACACATAACATTACTGACAATCATTTCCCAAAGCATACTACTGGAATGCTGAGTTAAATATTTTTTTCCTACCTTCCAGACTGCCACTGGTTTCAGTTCATTCTGGTACGCTCTTGGGATAGGTAATCCATCATTACCAACAACGTGTATTCAGGTTTTTTTTTTTTTTTTTTTTNTTTTTTTTTTTTTTTTTTTGGAAGTTATGTAATTTTAGCATTTAAGCACAATAAAAAGCATGGAATGAATGTGTACTGTATGTCTCCACTGGGAAATATAGTCCCAAAACAAGACCTGTGCTTATCGAAAAATTTTAATGACTGTGACTTCATAAGGCTGCGTAACTATTAGCAGCGAAACATTGATTTTTAAGGTGGGTGTATCGCTTGAATATTTGATTTTGAAAGATTAAGAAATTTTGCTAAATATCAGGAAAGCTGAAATACGGTTTTATCCTTTGGGAAATGGTTGTCAGTAAGCTTGCATGTATGAAAATTTAATAGATTAAGCTCAAACATGCAAAATGGGTGGTATGGTTCTTTAATCATCACTTTCTCCATCCATCCATCCATTTTCTATACCCGTTTGTTTTGGTTTTCTTTTACTTTCTGTTACAAGCTCCTTGTTGTCCTTGTTTATGACTCTATAAAGACATAACATATTTACTGTAAACTACATATAATGACAAGTGTTTGGATAAGGAAACACAAGTTTTGGGTGCACGGTGATATAAACGAAACTGGGATGGAAGTAATTAAAAACTGAGTATTTTTTTATATGGATATTAAGAAAAGAAGTGAAAATGAGTAAAGAGAAAATAAGCCTCAACTATATTGAACCCAAATCTGGTTACAGCCCCAGCACAAGCTACAGTACTGCTTTCTGCTTTTTCTTTTTTGAAAATGTTTATCTTCTGCTTGCAGGCCCAGCAAAAGGTCATCTGCTTACTTTTAAGGGGGATTTATTAACTTTAAAAAAAGTCTCTCTTGTTTATAGCGTAATATAGTTTGGAGTTGGTGATAAATATTGTCAAATTTGCAAAACTTGAGGTTGACACCTACAGAAATGCATTCAGTACGACAAACCCATAAGTCTTGAACTGCCCTGAAAGCTTTGTTTTTGATTGGTCCTTTATTTCTGTAACATACTGATGTCAACATGTAAGGCTTTTTAATTTATCCACGACATGCCTGGTTACAAACACCCACATAGTACAAGGCTAGCGAGCATAAAGTTTGACCAGCATTCATGCTTTTCAGTCCATTGGTGCAAGCTCCTGCCTGACAGAGCTGGCCAATGAGAAGAGACTGGTCTTATCTCAGGGGCTCTTAAAGAGATGGTACCTAAAGCTGTCTGTTTTCACTCAGTATGCACAACGGTGCTGCAGCAAAAGAGAATAGAAAGTGGACCAATGTATTCTTGCACATTAAAGCACTGCAAAATAGATGCTTTAATGAAGATAAAGACATGAAAATGTGCGTTATATGTCCCCATAATTATTTGTTTTTGCAATATATTGCAAATCTACATGTTAATGAATGTATATGATTATGTATAGCTTAGCTTACCTGTGTGGGTACCATTCTTTACACATCTTAGCTCTGCACAACCTGCACATTTTGTGCCAGAAATCAATAACTCCCCTTCACAAAATTCTCTGCTAACTCATAATGATTAGAGTAATGAGAAAAGCAATAAACATTGTTTGAAATTCCCTTTCATTACTGTGCACACTTGCCTTCACACACACACTTTCACTTTCTTTTGCTCGCTCACACACACCCATATTCCCCACTGGTAAAAGCCATTCCTCTTGGCAGTGGCATACAGTGGCATATACGTGGGCGATTTGCCCTTTAAATGTACAGCAGTGAGTTAAGCCTCCAGTGGCCTTTTCCAAGCTCATCTCCCTCAACTAAAATACGATGTGAAGTACGCACCACCAGTGTGGCACCGTTGCAATAAAACACAAACAACCAGCCAATAAGCTGCTACACACACACTTGCTCTCATGTCAGATTATTATGATAATCAAAAATGGGATTTGCATACTCTGAGGCTAAAAGCAAAGATTTTTTTCCTCCCTGAATAATATATTGCGGAGGAAGGAAACAATGGTGAGATGCATTGAGCAGCTTATGGTGGTAAAAGAAAAGTCTAATAATGATGAATAATGAATGTTCTATTAGAGTGTGTCTAAGCGGGGATATGTGTGTGTGGGAGTGTGGCAGAGATGGGTTTTAATGTGCGTGTGTGTATGTGTGTGTACGCATGTTCAAGGCAAGCAGCACAGTTTGCCCTCAAGAGACAGACTGAATTAGATCAAACAAGAACAGAGCAACATGTCCACACCACAACCGAATCAAAGAGAGAATCGATGTTAACCAAACTTCAATGAAGAATCAATGTTGGCTCAATGCTAAACAATTAAGCGCTCATCCTTGCGACATATTCAAACCGTGTCTCCCTGTTATACAGACAGACTCAGAACAGACCATTTTCAGTATCATCTGACATTTCACCGTATGTGTGAACAAAGGGCTTTTCCCCCACTTTCACTGCCAGAATGGGTTTGATTGAAAGTTCAGACAAAATTGAAAACTTGTCACAGTACAAAGGTCTGTTGCTGAAGTCAAAGCGCTGCTCTGAGCCCGGCTGCTTTCTGGTTCTGAGGGGCTTTATGCCTGTGAGTGCCTTTGCATAATTGCTAGGTATTTGTAAGTGTGTCTGCACTGATTAGAGAGGAGAGTGGAGGGATGGAAATGAGCGTGTGAGAAATTGTGGGCATGCGGATGGATGTGTGTTCCACACCTGTGCGAAGCTGCATTTGCATACGTTTTATGGTTGTGTTTGCTGTGTTTTTATGTGTTTATAATGGTTTGTTTTAGCCTCGTGGGGATGTTGTCACAAAGGACATGACAATTACTGCCAGAAAGTGGAAAGCAGTTGAAAGTACTTGAAAGTGAAGTTAGACTCCTTTGTTTGCCTGATAAAAATCTGAATTGCGCTGATGCAGTAAATCCTGAAGTTATGCTACTACATGTGGATTAAAAATATTTGCAAATAGTACTTGTCTTAGGTACATATTGCATATGCTAGCACATCTGCTTGCATAATAAATGCGTGTTTCCGGGATGGAATTGTATTTTAGAGACGACATGCACACCTACTATATTTGTCCAAAGTACATGTGTATGTATGGATGTGTGTGTAAGTGTGTGTTAAGATATCTCTCCTGGGGGCCAGATGGGATCCAGTGTTCTCCAGATGGGAGAGAATAGGAAGATGTCTGATAATGGCAGCCATGATCACAGCCAGTACACAGAGTTGTTGACTTTAATTATTAGTCACCAGGCAGATACGGTCTCAGCTACGTGCTGCGGTGTATTACAACCAACACACACTACACACTTTGGCTGCTTGTACAGTCTGTGCAGTAGGTGTGCCAGCTGCAGGTTCAGCCAGTCTCTGAGTCATTACACTCTGTCTTTACAATTACTGTGGTCAATGCAGTGCACGTGCGCACACACACCAACACACACACACACACACACACACACACACACACACACACACACTTACATACACACATATTCACACTAGGAGTTACTGTAGCTACTGATTTTGACTTGTAGCATGTTGTCGTCAACCTGTCTGAGTAAAATGCATGGAAACATAGCTGATCCACGCAGCAGTTCCAATGCTGAAGTAGCATTTTGCAAGTCTTAATATATATGTTTGCTTTAGTTTTAATTATGAGAATACTTACATTTACAGTAATACAAATCTACAAAAAAGTTAGCTGATTAAATATAAATGAGCATCGATGTTTTAACAATTAACTGTAGCTCCAGTGTAGCAAGCCAGATTAAGCCCCCGTCAAACTACCTGGGTTTAGTCTGGTCTAGGGNTGTAGCTCCAGTGTAGCAAGCCAGATTAAGCCCCCGTCAAACTACCTGGGTTTAGTCTGGTCTAGGGCAAAATATACCCTGGGGTTTAAAATAGCCCAGGTTGGTTTATACCCCAGGGTATCTTTTGACCTAGACCAGACTATACCCCACTCATTCAGATTATACCCCCTTGTGTTTTTCATAAATTAATCTGTATTTCAATGTCCAGAGTTTCTTTCCATCATAANTATACCCCCTTGTGTTTTTCATAAATTAATCTGTATTTCAATGTCCAGAGTTTCTTTCCATCATAATTGTAAAGGTAACATGTCCCTGCAACATAGACCTTTTTGATAAATTATAAGGTTGTGTCATCAGGGTTAGGGGTTAGGGTTAGTGTGTAAAAGTCTGTGAAATAAAACCAAAAACTTATGTATCCTTGAATATTGTGTGTCTGAGTGTGGGGGTATAATCTGGTTTTGGGGGGTATGAAATAGCCTAGCCTAAATAACACCCCGGGGTATTAACTGGACTAGCCCAGAATACTGTATACCTAAGGTATAAAACAGGCTAGCCCACTTTAACCCCGGGGATAGTCTGGGCAGGGAGTACATCTTGGGCTCTTACACCAGCAGTTAAAATCATACTTTCCACAAGTAATTGACTGTTGACTACATCTTGACTAGTGGTTTTCGTAGTTGACTCATCAACTGTTCTAGGTCACTTAAAGGACCATAACAGTGGTTTTACAAGCTTGAGCCCAAATATATACAACTCCCATAGATGTTACATTGCTGACTGTGAAACATACTCTAAAACATATTACTATAGAGGTAAATTTGAATTTTTTTTTTTTCTGCTTTCCAGACTGCTTTTGGTTTCAGTTCATTCCAATACGCTATTTAAAAAAAACATCAGCTAGGAGAGACTTGAAACCTTGAGTTTGGTAACAGTGAAGACAACATTTTATTAAATTTTTTTGTCGAAGTTACTCAATTTAACTGATCCAACATGGAGCCGCATGGAAGAAAATGTAATTGTCCACCAGGGAATATAGTCCCAGGAGAAATTATGTGACTTCTACATTCAGGTGTAAGTGTTACCAGGCAGAACATTGAATTTTAAGTGGGTGTTATCACCTGAACATTTGATTTTGAAAGAAATGGGGGATTTGGAAAAATAACAAGAAAACTTAAATAAAGTTTTATGTTTTGGAAAATCATTGTTAGTAACATGTATATTAGTAACATATGTGTTTTATTGGTCTTAAACGTACAAAATCACCAGCATGGTCCTTTAAACCCCTAACTCTCACAATGAAAATGGTCACATAAATATGGAGCTTCCATTGTATCAGCTACACTTGTACAATTTCATGCTATTTAATATTTCAAATTCAAGTTTAAATTTATTGTCATATACATTAAAAAGTGCAGCATCCTTCCAACGATATTCTGGACAATACAAAGTATGATATATAACTATGTTATTGTGACAATAATGTAAAATACAGATACACAGAAGACAAGATAGTGGTCACCAGGCTAAACTTATTGGCCATCCCACTGAACTGAACTAAAATTTTCATATAAATTCAAGGCTAAACCTTGACAGCACAATGCAGATTCTGTCTGAGTCTATAGTTCAAAGAATGGAAGATGGACATAAATGAACCAGTCTCTTCATAAGATAATTAATATTTATGTATAAACAACCCACGACCTTGATTTATTGGTGATGCATTCAGATTGGAATTTGACAGGCTAAGTAATGATTCTGTGCTCGACCTCGATCTCCAGTATCAGATGATGATAATCAAATGACATTATAAATAGCATGCAGTTTATTACATGCTATAATACACTACAGGCCAGAAGTCTGAGGCCACCGCCAGATTTCGCATGAGCAGACTAGCAAATTAATCCCAAAATGATGTGGGAGAAGGCAGCAGCTATTGAATAGAATGTTAAAACACATCAGCAGGGAGTCAAAACACAACTGGAGTGCCAGTACACTAATGGAGACTGGGCATGCCTTCATTAAAAATCATTTCTTAAGCCATAGTACATATTAATGTGCTCTTGTTGACAAATTCTTCTTGAAAACTAATTAGTAACATTTATTTTATATATTTTTGTCATTTTCTGTGCAATAAATTGTAAAACAAATAGTGTAGTGATGATTTTTTCTAACAATCTGGGGGTGGCCTCAAACGTCTGGCCTGTAGTGTATAGTGCCTTTGTATTAACACCATCATCCGTGGAGGCCCACTGGCCCCTTATGGATCTAAATATTTTCTGCAGACATCACTGATTATTGATATGTGCCTTTCATCATTTGGCAAAATTTAGAAACACTTCCCAGTATAAAACAACCTAGTACAATAAGCAAACATGTAGGATTGTCTTTGATTGGATTACATTCGATCGTACGGGGGTAAGTAATAAACAGGTACTATAGCAGTGTAATAGCTGTGTACTATAGCAGCGAAACATGCACATGCTCAAACATACCCACGAGTAAATGTAATGATGTATCGCTGGTGGGTAAGCTGGTCACGGGACATAGTTTTATTTCAAACAGGTCTCGGACCTCACGTGTGGCCGTGTCCCAAATTAATTTTTCTGCTGTATTCCCTGATCAGGCTGTTTCATCAGACGTTGCTCTGAGCTGGTGAGCCTGCTGCAAATCGATTGGCTGACCCGCTACCCTACGCCCTGCTCCCTCTTCTTTGGGTGATATGAAAGAGCTGGCTTGGTCCCAGCCCCCGGCAGATTAGCGCTCCTGGCCTTGTTGTGGAATTTGATTGGCTGGTGGGGCTTGCAGCGGTCCGCAGAATCTGATTCTTTTGAAGTCGCCTCACAGAAGATGAATGGGTTGCCCTCTTTCGTAGGCTTGCAGAGGAGATTGAGGATATCCTCACACCTGCCGGGCGCCCTTGCAGCCTCTCTGATGTGCTGCAGAAGTCAAACCTCACCGTGCAGCCGACATCTGCCTGTTCACAAAAGTGGAACTTGGGTACATTTACCCAAGTACCTTAAGTGCAGTTTTGAGGTACTTAGACTTGTTTGTGCTACTTTCTTGTTCTCCTCCAATGTAATTCACATGGAAATATTATACTGTACTGTAAGCATTTTCCTTTACATATATCTGATGACTACTGACAATTAACTTTGAAGACTTTAAAATTATATAAAATTTTGCTGTGATTTGGTAAAAACCTTGTATCTCAGCGCTGCTTTAGTGTATTATAAAGAGAAAGAGGTTGGAGAATTCTCTCTAGTGCAAAGGAGCATGTCATCCTACTGACCTGAAGGCATTATTAANAAAAAAAAAAAAAAAAATCCCCTCATATTTTGGGTGGAAATCTTTGTATTTTGAATTTTGGAGATTCCAAATTAAGGAAAAAGTTGAGATATAAGGTTTATTGTATTTCCTGTTCTGGTGATATTTATAGTTGATGCATCAAAATGCATTACATTGCTAAACATTACTTAAAGGACCATACTGTCCATTTTGCATTGTTTGAGCCTAATATATTCAATTTTCATACATGTTACATTACTGACAATCATTTCCCAAAGGATGAAACCATATTTCAGCTTTCCTGATATTTTGCAAAATCTCTTAATCTTTGAAAATCAAATTCAAGTGATAACATCCACCTTAAATCAATGTTTCATCTGCTAATAGTGACGCAGCTTTATGAAGTCACGGTTGTTTAAATTTTTCAATAAACACAGGTCTTCTTTTGGGACTATATTCTTTGGTGGAGACATACATTCACTCCGTGCTTTTTATTGTGTTTAAATGCTAAAATTATGAAACTTTGAAAAAACCTGAACATACATCTTGTTCATGATAATGGATTACCTATCCCAAGAATATTTCAAGTATCAATAAGTTGATTTTAATAGCGTACCATAATGAACTGAAACCAATGGCGGTCTGAAAGGTAGGAAAAACATTTTTAATTCACCGTTCCAGCAGTATGCTTTGGGAAATGATTGTCAGTAACCNTAGGAAAAACATTTTTAATTCACCGTTCCAGCAGTATGCTTTGGGAAATGATTGTCAGTAACCTTACGTGTATGAAAATTTAAAATATATTAGGCTCAAACATGCAAAATGGGTGGTGTGGTCTTTTAATCACAAATTTTAATGCAGGGTTTTTACTTGAAATGGATTATTATTCCATGTTGTTACCAGTATATTTTCTCACAACCTCATAAATTTTCTCGCAACCCCTAGTTACTTCTTCCACCACTGCCTATTGAGTTGACAACTGATTTTCCTCAATTTTTCCTAATACTGTAACCTCACTACCATTTCAAAGCACATAGACCACACACACTTCCACACTCACAGTAATTTTGTAGGGAAAAACATCCACATTCATTAAGCTAATGCACTTCCGAAGGAAAAAAAAAAACACATTTCTTGGTGTTTTTATGATTTATTGTGCTGCAGAAATGTGAAATTGTGTATATGGGGTATTAGTTATTTAAGTGATTTAGAGGTTGGCAGAAAGCACTTTTCCTCCTCGCTTCATGATTTACGGTTATTGCAAAAATGTGAAATTGAGTATATGAGTATAAGCATATTACCTTATGATAATATAAGTAATTGAAGAGATTTAGGAGTCTACGAAGGCTGGATGTTGCATACACAACAGCAGCCAGGGAGAATGGAAATGGTGACTTATCAGACTGAAATCGCTCTCCATGCAGAGGTGACACATCAGTAAATTTGGCTTTTGTGGCCACTGGCTTCATATTGTTTGGCTCCTGATATATTTGATGTTATATCAGGAGGATATGAAATGCAGGAGTTATGAGAGATCATATTTTCCAAGTTAAACGGATGTGAAATATGGTGATGTCCAGGGGTGTTATAATATTGTGTGGATATTGTGTTGGCTGAAACTTATTCTAAAGCTGTGTCACCTCTGTTGCAATAAAAGATTTGCAGCCATTATATCTGGTGAGGTTTGTTTTCATGGTTACAATTTCCCATTAATCTTTCAAGGCCAGATAAGGGTGAGAGGTCACTCTTAAATGGATTTGGTTTCTGTAGGTTCAGCTGCTCTGAGCAGCGCTTTCAATCAGTACCGCTACCACTCACTGTGGTAATGATGGCCCGGGCTTCATTAAGAAGCTCGTTAAGTCCCCTCGTTAAGATGCAGAGCTGTTAAGACTTTGATTGTTAATGGCTCTTCGTTAAGGAGCATGAGGAACCTGGCTCTCCTGGTGGTCCTGACCAGCCTGGTGATTTGGCCAATTGATCCCAGTTGGCCATCATGCGAAATGGAGAATGAATGCAAGCCTGAACTTGCTCAGCACAGACCAAACTGTTTGCTCAGACACTTGTTGTTGAATGTGCAAGCTTTGGTACAACATGGAAACCATTTGGAAATCTACCAAACCTGTAAAGTTGCTCTAGTGCACTTGCAGAGGACCATAGGAAATATTACAACCTCAGAAAAAAAAACAAAAAACAAATGGAGATCTGATCACACAACAGAGGTTTGAAAGTTAATGCAAGTCTGATGTAAATGTGCTTCTGACAACATTAGACATTTGCCAACTGAGCAAGCCAAAATATTTATGGCCAAATACGTGATGTTGACACAGTCAACATCATTTCTCATCGATACATTTAGTAATGACAAAAACTGATGAAAAGTACATGTAGCATTTTCAGCTAAATTTAAAATTTGTAGTTACCTTGAGGTTTCCAGGATAGATGTTTGCCTATTGTTGGTATATTGTTAGCAAAGAGAGAGGGAGACTGTGCAGCGGCTTCAGCCCTGGTTGCCCTCCATGTGACTGAGGGTACCCATCTCTCCTCTTTCTTCCAGAAGGACGGGGGATAAATGTTTCCCGCTAAAGTGACCTCTGGGATGGAGTATCCAGTGGGACGGAGCACCCATGGACTCCGTCATATTCTTTCAAAACTTTCTGTCTGCAATTTGTGGCCCTCCTTGAATAATCAGACTGTAAAAACTCTTAGTGGTGGATCACTTGGCTCATGCTCGATACAAATACGAGATCTAATGTGAATTACAGAACACGCTGATCATCAATACTCCAAGTGTACTTGTTTATTAAGTTATAACGGTTTCATTTGGGCTGGCATCTTGCCCTCTGAAAGTGAAGCTGCGGCATACGCCAGCAGATGGATGATAAGCTAAACCATCAGCACGAAACCAAAAAAAACGTTGTGGAAACGATGCTGGAAATTTTGATATAGAGCTGGAAAGTGAAATCTGGTCACAACTGTTCAGTGGAGGCAGATGCTGAGATGCATGTTGACGTCACTTGTGAATGCAGAATCTGGATGTATATGTGCAGCCGTGTTTAAAATTGTGACATCAGTATTCATCCCCAATTGAAGTGCAATTTTACAAAAACACATGCTCACATACAGTATGATAGTTCCCACAGACAACTTTATGATTTAACACGAGTATCCAAAGGCTGTTTTATGGCACACTTGACTAAAGTTGATGTTGAGTTGCATCATGCTGCACATGGTTACACATAAAAGCCCCCAGACTAGCAGTCAGCAGTTATTAACTCAGCTCTATTTCCAGTTTCCTAAGTGCATTCTGCTCTTACACAACACACTCCATCTCTAGAGTGCTTTCAGATTTTCCAATTTGCATTGTTATTTAAATAAAGGGGATCTTTTCAAGGTGAAGTGTTGTTTAACTTTTGACTTCATGCTGAATTGTTCATACAGTTTAAGCTTTCAACTTCTCAGACACTTGTTTACTTTCTTCGCGATAAACAACCTTGTCAACATCCGTACTTATCATTTACCCCCTGGGAAGTTGGCGTATCCATGCTATTTTCCTCCTTGAAAAATGGCGATTCCCAAAGTAAATGAATATTTTGTTTCACAGTATCCGTTCTCATTTCATTTAGCAAATGTGCTTAGCTGTTGCCACGCAACAATGCCTTCCGGAGCTGCACCCTTTCCCCTCCCCAGCTGGCTCTCTCTTCTTGTCTCCGCTTAAAGTCGCAATGTCACACTTTCTGGGGCGCGGGGGCTAAGTTAGAGCTCCTCTTTTTTTTGTCATGGTTGCTATTCGACCCACGTAGGTGAGGGTAATGAGATTGAATCTTGATGTGCTGGGTGCGTCCCGCTGGCGTGACTCTCTTGTCGGGGACGGAGGACAGTGTGGAGCCTTCCCTGATATTACCTCTTGCTGCATGACAGGAGGCTTGTCGCTCCACTGCTCTGCCATCCCACCAGGCACTGATCCAATAAAACTCGACTCCATGATCGATATGGCATGTCCCACCGCCATGCACCCCTCTGCTCTTCCTCACACACACCTATTAGCAAAGCAGTAATTGATTGGCCTGCTGTTCGTTATTCCTTTGATTTGATGCTTACATTAAAAAAAAAAACCAGGGCGCACACTTGTAAGCTCTCGCTATCCACAGCTGCTGGGATGTGAACAGAGGCTTTAGGAGAGCAGGAGAGCATGTGTTCTGGATATGACTGAGATTAAGGAGACACTGGTTCATAACTGCAGTGCTGCAGGAATGGGGAGATGATGGAAGGAGAGATGGAAAGTGAGAGGTACTCTGAGTGTGAATTTCTTTTTTCGTGCGCCTGTTTAAAATCGTTATTTCCTGGAGGCATGCGGTGAATAATCTGCTTGTTTTGTCTTCACCGCCGCTCTCAAAAACAAACTTTGTTTTTAACCGGTGTTTATTCTTGTCTTTCTTCCCCACCCTTTTTGTTCCCGTCTCTCCTTCCTCTCTTACTTCCTACAACACTTTCTCCTTTCTGTCTGCCTGCCTTTGCTTCTTTTTTTCTCTCCTTCCTTGCCTCCTCTCTTTCTCTTCCTGTCTCACCTAGCTCCACACTGATATGGACAGGAATGATGGACGCACTAAATACGTGCTGCGAGGCGAGGGGGCGGGCTCGGTTTTTGTGATTGATGAGAAGACGGGTAACATCCACGTCACCAAGCCACTGGACCGCGAAGAGAAGGACGAGTACCGTCTTATTGCCACTGCCACCGACCGGCAGACGGACCGTGCCCTGGAGCCCTCGTCACAGTTCATCATTCGGGTGCAGGACATCAACGACAACCCACCTGTCTTTGATGAAGGCCCCTACAGCGCCACCGTACCTGAGATGGCCAATATAGGTACTGAAATCAGGGTGGGCGGTGGGATTGGNGGGGGGGGGGGTATAGAATTTATTTGGAGTCGAGCACAGAAACAGACATCAAATGTATCTTTACATGCCTCTTCTGTATCATGTTATAGCTAGCTATACAATTCAAATTAAAGTCTTATTAGGATTAGTTTTCCTATCATCATGTGCTTGCATCCACCATGAAACAGAATTTCTGTTCATAAACTAGTTATAGCTACAAAGAATGACGCTCCGAGAGCTCCAGTAATATAATATGATCTTCAGAATGTTCCGCTGTAACCATACTTCACAGAAACCCACTGCTGCTTCTTAACACAGCCACCGTGAACATATCGCTAACACAAAGACATCTGCCATCCAGCCAGTCATCAATACTAACATATTATTTTGTCATATAACAATAGTTAAGTTTTTAATATTTGCTCCAGAAGAGAGCATAAGTGAAGATACTATAGTTACTGCTGATAAAAACCAGCGGTACAAAGTGTTTTACGAAGAGCACATGAAACAAAAATGTAAGGTAAGCCAAGGTAACAAGAATCAAACTGATTCCCAGAAATATTAAAGCACCAGGAATAAACTATAAAAATAACCAAGGTAACTTATTTACATATGTCAGAATTCAGGGTTTGGGGGGACATGTGTGGCTGTGAAACCCTGGATCTAAATCTGGCTGGAATCTTTATTACTTGTCACAGACTCAACTCCAGCCCTTCCTGTCATAGCTGACAAAAATAATGAATGTAAAACTGATCTTAAAAACTGTAATAAGAATTTAATTGGATTATTTGTTCATATCTTTTGCCTTCATTTGAATAATATTCAGTTAATATTTCAGTTAACGTTTAATGTTTAATAGCTTGGGTCTAAATGTGTCTATGAAAGAATCCAATGTGGTTCATGTATATAGTAAAGAAATTAAGATGATTTATTTCTGATTTATTTCTTTCTTTTTAGCAGCTTCTAATTTGCACAAAATCTGATTTTATGATACAAACACCAGCAAGTTTTTGGTTATTACATATGTCCATTGATAGAATGCATCCACAGCTGTACATATCACAAAATCATACGTTAGAGTTATGCTCCTGCCATAACTCTTGAGCAAGGCAGCATTCAAATGTATACCTAGATTTGGTCCTGGGTGTCTCACTGCTTCTTGTGGTTAGGATGAGTCAAATGCATAAGTTGATATCATCATAAAATAGAAAATTTGGTCAGCAGGGTTTGGAAATGTCTAAATCATGGGGAAAAAACTTTGTGTAGATTTTGTTTTCCCACTTTACATGCATACAGTGATATCTGAGAGTGGCAGCGATTCATCAGTTTGCAGTTTAATAAGAATCAAATATGGTTGTGAAGTATGGTAGTTATGGCTGTCAAGCTCCAAAGTGATGGATGCTATTCACTAACCACAGCAAGTCAATATGTTTTATTATTATTATCTCAGATGGCTGAATTATGTGAGGGTGTTTTATTTAACATCATCGGGAGTGGTTGTCTGTAAACAGTGCAATAAAATTTGCAATGCACTACTCCAACAAGCTTTATTTAAATATATATATATATATATATATATTCTTCAAGGTAGAGGGTTATTGAAATGCTAATTAAATTAATTAAACAATTAAATTGCCACACAACAATCAATACATTAATTACTGGCAGGTTTAAAACAAATGAAGTCAGCTGCAATATTGATTTTTTTTTGCCAGTAGATGGCGGAATAACTTCAAAACAAGCTCGCTGACACACACTCCTGACAGTTTATTATTACTATATAAATCTGTTCATGGCAAAACAACAAAGCTGTCAAGCTGCAAAATAACAGATGTTTTCCGCTAACCACAATGAGTTCATGTGTTTTATTATTGNAGCTGTCAAGCTGCAAAATAACAGATGTTTTCCGCTAACCACAATGAGTTCATGTGTTTTATTATTATTGTCAAAAACAAATCAATTACTGACACGTTCAGCAGACACACAGCAACATTCTGCATCTCACTGGAGTTTTAGCGTGTTTTCACACCGAGTGTTTGTTTTGGACTCTGAAGTTTTTCCCCTTTAAATTTGGCTCATTTGGGCAGATATGAACACAAATCAAACTGGGGTCCGCACCAAAACATTCCCCCTCTAGGTAGTTTCAGTTTGATTCCAGTTGACCTGTGGATCGGTTCATTTGTGATGCAGTCATGATCCACACTAGCCCCAAACCAACAACGAAGCAATCTATCGATCTATTGATGAATCTAGAAATGCGTAGAATTCCATACCATCCATTTTGCATGTTTGAGCCTAATATATGCAATTTTCATACATGTTACATTACTGACAATCATTTCCCAAAGGATAAAATCATATTTCAGCTTTCCTGATATTTTGCAAAATCTTTTAATCTTTCAAAACCAAATATTCAAGCGATACCCCCACTTTGTTTCACCTGCTAGTAGTCACGCAGCCTTATGAAGACAGGTTGTTTAAATTTTTCAACAAACACAGATCTTCTTTTGGGACTGTATTGCCCGGTGGAAACATACACTCACTCCACGCTTTTTATTGAGCTTAAACGCTAAAATTACAAAACTTGGAAAAAACCTGAATATATGTCTTGTTCACAATGACCTACATCAAGAAAGTTTCAAGTACCAACAAGTTGATTTTAATAGCATACCAGAATGAACTGAAACCAATGGCGGTCTGGAAGGTAGGAAAAACATTTTTTTTAACTCACCATTCCAGCAGTATGCTTTGGGAAATGATTGTCAGTAATGGTACATGTATAAAAATTTAATATATTAGGCTCAAACATGCAAAATGGGTGATACAGTCCTTTTCTGCTTAACTACAACAGTGGTAAAATTTGTTTCATGTTTGACGCTTAGACATTCCCTACTTGAAACTATTTAAACATATCGAATGTTAAAGGAACTTCACCACAGTTAAATTACACCGTTGATTAGATATAGTGGTTGAAATGGATTCTGTGAAATGTTTGTGACACATCAAATTATTTAACATGTCCTCAGAGTAACATATCATGGTTAGCATGTGGTTGTATGTGGTCAACGTGTGCTCTGTTTTTCTGTTCAGTCATCCGAATGTTGCACATCTTTTTTTTTTTTTTTTTTTTTTTTTTTTTTTTTGTTAAGGTTTTTTTCTACACGTCTTGAAGTTAAATTCATCTTCTGCTGCCATTGTTTGTCTGCTACATGGCCAAATGATAACTATACTAGGAAAGTAACCCAATTCTGTCTTTGTTCCATGTTAGTATCTTGACATAGAAAATTGTTCTTTTTTTTTTCCTGCCCCCGACATTTCTGAGTATTTCTGTGCAGAGCAACTGTTCTGTTTTGGTTCGAATTGATTTTTTCCTGCGTGAAACTGAACCAAACCAACCGGTAAATGCAGCATTATGACAATTTACTCTGATTCAGACCACAGCAAACGGACCGCAGGCCTAAAATCACCCTTGCTGTGTTCACCTGATGAATGCCAATCTGGTGTTCTCTCTCCTTTTAGCTCTGATTTCATCTCCACCAACTCCTGACAAAAAAAAAAAAAAAAAAAAAAAAAAATGTCTGGGTGTCTAACCTGATGTCTTTCTTCACCAGCTTGTCATTGACTTTGTCATTTGATGTTGGCTTATCACAGCTGCGTTATGCTGCTGTAAATGGCAACCATAACTCAACTATACAGAAAATGTGCTGCCATCAAACCAAAAATGAGTTTAAAAGGAGCCTTGAAGCTGAATAGAGCTAAATAGTTTTTTTTTTTTTTTTTTTNTTTTTTTTTTTTTTTTTTTGTAATGGATTTGTCACTGTGAGTGACCCTTTCTTGTTCAAGTCATCCAGCCTTCTGTGAGCTTTGAATGTAACCACAGATATCATGTTGTCAAGTCAAGTTGTGAAAACTGCAGCTGGCCAACATACCATATATCTTGCTATTTCTAAAGCAAGATGAGCTGTTTATTAAAAGAAAAGAAAAAAAAACCCACATCTTCCTGACTGCCATGATATTATTGCCTGGTGGAATTCTATTCAGAGTGTATCAATGGGTAAACTCCAATGTGAAAACATGTTGCAGTTTGGAAAGTTCAATGCATAGATGATTGGTTTTTAGAATACAATGTAAGAGTGACAATTACAGCTAAAAAGGAAACCTTAATTTAGATTGAATATTCCCCAAAGACTGCTCTGCTGATATATTATGTGATTCACATAAACAAAGGGCTTATCTCAGACCAAACACTTTTAATATCACTTTTTTAAGATATGTCTTTTTTGTAAGAAATGTGCAGACCAACTTTTAATGAGGGTGGAAGGAGCTGATTTTGTCTCCTGTGATTGGCTCACAGGCAGAGAAGTTTTGGAAAGAAAATTAGAAAAATTTGTCATACTAGTCAGCTTTTAAATCTTTTTTATAGGCAAACTGATTCCACAATTGCTTCTGTTTTGCTTGCCGGTATTATGAAATAGGCAAGAAATGCTTGATGGTTGGGAAATGAATTTTATCACATAGTGCTTTTAATGTGTAACAAAATAAACAAAGTGAGATCAAGATTCAGTAGAGTTTCATGAAAGTAGTACAGTATATCTCATGATGACCTTTTTACTTAATTAGATTAAAATGGAAAACTTTAGGCAAGTACACAGATATAAATAGATATGACCAGTCATGATAAAATACGAGGCTATTATTAGAAACAATATGTAGTATTTTCCCATTGCCAAATTCTGTTTAATTACCAGAAGCAGGTTAAACAAGGTTAACTGCAAGCACATCACCAACAAAATAAATGTGGCTTATAGTCGAGTTTCAGTTAAGAACACAAGGTGAGGATTCATCAGCATAATGAAGTGGGCGACATTCAGACTTTAAATGCTTGCATTTAATATAATTCAATTCAGTGCTATATGCATTTTATTCAGCCTAACGGATATCATATTCAAAACAGGCAACATCTCAAGCCTCGAGCCATTTCTAAATGATAGTGCTTTGTATTGAAATCAAATTAAGTTAAAAACACAGATTAATCTGCTGGAGGTCTGGTGAATAAACAGCACAGTGACCCAAGACCATATGCTACGCATGCTAATAAAAAGTCTATTTGATCTGTTCTGTTTCTCTTTAAGCTTATGCAGTTTTTGCAAAGTCAAAGGCAAACTCCTCTCCTAACGGGGGAATGTGACCGACCCACTGAGAACCACTCTGCAAATGTGTACTAATGTTAGAAATCCAGCAACCTGGTTGGCAGGTGCAGGAGAGGAGTAAGTTAAATATTCCTCCCTGCAATGTCCCAGCAGAGGTTTGCGTCCATGCAGCATGCGTCAGAATGCAACGGTGTGGGGAATCCTAGGTCAGACTGAAACACCTACATAGAGTTTCTACAGGACTACAAGCTAAAAGCAGCACAGAGCCACTCTGAAGGACATTTATACCTCTGTAATTCCTCTATATGTAGGACACAAGCCTTACCTCCCATAATACACTACAGTTTCAGTATTTTTGTTAGTCATCTATACTTGAGTATTTATATTTTCCTAAACATTTTTATTTACTTCACTACATTTCCAAAATAAAATATATACTTTTTTTCGGTACAAGTTTGTAATATAAAATAAATTCTTAAAGGACCATGATGGCGATATTGCATGTTTGAACCCAGTATATACAACCTGAATACACATTATGTTACTGACAACCATTTCCCAAAAATAGTGCTCTAGCGGTGAATTTTATCATTTTTTCCCCTACCTTCCAGAGTGCCATTGGTTTCACTTCATTCCAGTATGCTATTAAAACCAAAAAAATCTAAAATTAGCACATCTTCAAACGTGCTTGAGATAGAATCCATCACAGCAAATGCTATGTCCATTAAGTTTTTGGGCAAAGTAACAATTATTTAACTGGTCCAACACGGTGATGCACAGAAGTCTATACCTCCGCCAGGAAACATAGCCCCAGGAGAAGACAGCTTTTACTGAGAAATTAAAAAAAAAAAAAAAAAAAAAAAATTACTGTCCCTTCTACATTCAGATGTGCATATTAGCAGGCAAAACATTGGATTTTAAGGTGGGTGTATCACCTGAACATTTGATTTTGAAAGGTCAGGAGATTTGGCAAAATAACAGGAAAACTAAAAATACGGTTTGGAAAATGCTTGTCAGTAAATAACATAAAGTGTATTCAGGTAGCATTTAATGGGCTTGAACATGCAAAATCGCAGGTATCTTCCTTTAAAGGACCATACCGTCCATTGTGCTTGTTTGAGCCTAATACATTCAATTTTCATACATTAAAGTTACTGACAATCATTTCCCAAACCATATTACCGGAACAGTGAGTTAAAAATGTTTTTCCTACCTTCCAGACCAACATTGCTTTCAGTTCATGCTGGTACGCTATTAAAATCAACTTGTTGATACTTGAAATGTTCTTGAGATAATCCATTATCGTGAACAAAATGTACATTCAGGTTTTCTCGAAGTTTCGTAATTTTATTTTTTAAGTGCAATAAAAAGTGTGGAGTGAATGTATGTCTTAATATAGTCCCAAAAGAAGACCTGTTTTTATCGAAAAATTTAAATGATCATGACTTCATAAGGCAGCATAACTATTAGTAGGTAAAACATCAATTTTTAAGGTGTGTGTATTGCTTGAATATTTGATTTTGAAAGATTAAGAGATTTTGCAAACTATCAGGAGAGCTGAAATATGGTTTTATCCTTTGGGAAATGATTGTCAGTAACCTTGTGTATGAAAATTGGATATATTAGGCTCAAACATGCAAAAATGGGTGTATGGTCCTTTAAGAAGGTAACAGTGTTTGCTGTGAATTCACCATATGCAGAGACAGCAGACCGGTGTTAAATGTATATTGTCACTGGCTATGCTAACTATGTAAGATCAATATATTCCTCTCACCGCGGCAGATGACTGTACATCAATCAGACAATAATTTCATTTCCATATTTTTTTACTTCAGCACTGATGGAGCTCGATGTAGAGACGATGCAAATGAGTGTCGCATTTAGGTTGTTAAATATTGACAGCTAATTTAATAATTTGATGTTTAATTGATTTTAATAGTGCTAAGTGCTCTCAAAACTACTCGAGTTTGATTTTTGCAGTCTGTGCCTGTTAACGTATGAAGCTGGAAGACACCACAGGAAAAGTCTGTCTGATCTTCAGCACATAAATTACACACAGATTTTTGTTTGGCATATATATTCCTCATTTTATAGCTGGTGTGCAGAATACACAGCCATGGAAATAGAAAGGCTGTGTTTTCAGGCAGAAAAAGAAAAGCACTGCTGTATTTTAGTGCAGGTGGAAAGCTGATGGAGCCCATTGAGAAGCTGCATGTGATACTGGGCTGTACAAGAAACTTGACTTGATGGAATCCAATTTTAGGAGCCACTTTGGCATGAAATTGCACCTGCTCAGACCACCAATGATCTCAAGCACAGGCATACAGAACAGATTTTAACCTCTCCACAATTACATTAACTGCTCTCATGTTGAATTTTTCATCTGTGCACATTAAAAATGCACGGCAAGCTACCGTTTTAATCCGACTCAAACAGATTCTGGACTGGGGGATCGTAGGAAATAATAGGGGATTTTTTTTTTTTTTTAAAGTTTATTCCATTTGCAGTCTCTGATCTGAGTCATCCACTGTACTTAATTTTGCAAATGAGGCAGAAGTTTAAAAGGAGGCCAATTCAGGATGCGTCCATTAAAGCTCTTAAAGTATTACCTAAGCAAAACTCCAAAAGCAATTCATAATCGACAGTATTATTTTCTTTAACAGAAATGGGATCATTATGGGAGCTCTCAGTTTATGCACTTATGTGAACAGATTCCACAGACTCTTATTTCTCTTGCAATATTTGCAGCAGCGGCGTTACTGTGGCCATGTACATGTACACAAATCGGAGTGATGGAATGGAATTACTTGAGCAAACAAAAATATAGGCTGCATACAGCAATAATACCAGCATCCATAGTTGTAGCTTAACTGCACAGCCATCATTATCTTCTGAAATAACATTGCGTGCTTTGCTATGCATGGACACAGATATCATTGTCTCATAAAAAGTGTCATCTACACTTTTGAGCATATTTAGAATGATTCATATTTGCATGATGACGCTCATTCTGGAGTCTTCTCTCTTACCATGGAGGACAATGTCAGCTGTTTTTAAAAGAGGATGAGAAGAGCTGATGTGATTGACCTTAACTCCACCTATATAATGGTGCTAATAGCTAATAAATCCTCCTTTTCTTTCTAGTCACCACCCTGCAGCCCTCACCATAACAACCCTTGCTGTTTTTTTTTAAGCAAGCGATTGTGAAAAGCTTTAACTCTAGCTACAAATTAATTCGTCACAAGATGAATAAATTCAGATGTTGCTGCTCGATGTCTTCACTAGTCCACTCTGTTCCTAGATCCGAGACTTGGGGCATAGGTCAGGAGAAAATGAGCTTTTCTAGTTGAGATGTAGAGCGTGAAGTCAAGCGCAGGAAATATGGAGGCGTTTTTTTGTAGATGTGAGAACAAATTCAAAGGAAAGCTCCTTGTTAATTGGCGGTGAATCATGTTCTCTTGGTATTTGGGTCTGATGGGTCACCAGCATTTTAGATCAGCTTAATTATTCTTGCAGTTGCTTCGGTTCAGGTCTGACTGTCCTTAGGTCCCTTTCAGGTCAGTCTTTTGTTTTTTTTTTGAAAATTAACTTATGAATGTTGAGTTCATGTAGGTTTTCCAAGGGTCTCTTTTGAGTCGGCATTGAGATGAGACATCTAGATGCAACCATGGCATCATGAGAAAAGACAAAGATGTCTGAGGTGAACATCCTAAAATACACTTTGTCTTTCTTTGCTTTAAAGGAACATCTTATAAAGATTTGACTGTGCTTAATTTTATTTAAGGTCTAATTGAATTTTGATTTTGCAATGTTTTAATATGCAAAAAACCCCACTGATCTACTGCTGCTCTCAATAAGGCAGCACCACGGTGCACACTGAGTAAAAATAGGCCATTTTTACTACTACCTCATTAAAGGACCATATTTTGATCTACATGAGACACAAACCACTCACAGCTAAATGTCAAATTATATCTCTGTAATGTTTGTGTAACTCTCGTCAATGGACTGTTTGTGTATTAATCATGATCTGACCCTCAGATGCCACCACAGGTCATGGTGTCCCGATGATATTCCGGTGACTGTCAAATAATCCTGTACAGTACGACTGAAGTGCTTGGAATGGAAATTAAAGAAGAGGACAGAGTAGAGATAAGCAGGATTTTTACTCTCATATTGCAGTCAGATGGAGGAGTGACAGTGACTGTCTGAGGTTGAAATTCAGGGCATGACTGCAGAGCGCCTGTGGGAAACGTTTGTATGTACAAAAAAAGTCTCTAATCTCCACTTAAACTCCTCTGTGCTCCTTCAAAATGGGTTCTCCTTTGGGAAGCGCTCTTTCTGTTAAGAGCCAGGAGAATTGCTTTCGGGAAAACTTTCGAATTTACCAGGAAAGTGGGTATTATTTTTAATAATTGACTTCTAAACTGATTAGTGAATAAAAATTGGCCCCAGGTTCTTGCCATACACCTCTTAAATTTTCCTTTCCATATCAATGTTCCCCCATTGAGTGGCTTAATTCAGAGTAATAATCTTGCCTGCAGCCTGCCAGGGCAAGGCCCAAGGAGAGGGCCGACAGAGATGAGCACTGTTTAGCAATCCCATCAGCTGCTTTACGAGCTGCTGCTCCTCACAGCAGCTTGCTCTTCAGATTGAGTTGTTCATTCAATCACAGGTTTAATATTTACTTGACAATTCAATATTTACCGCTGCTCTTTGTGCCATGCTCAGACTATAGAGACTGAAAGCTGCGAGAATCCTATCAAAGACTTGTTGCATGAAAAATATAGGGCGAGGTCTCATCTTTAGCAATGAGACGCTGATGCAGCATGCAGCGGAACCGATCTACTTCCCCACTTGTGCAAATAGTTTTGTATTTGTTTCACTTGGCTGCTTTTAAACATAGCGCCAGAGGCATCTGCATTCTGGGAGAATGACTCATGTTTAAAATAGAGTCTGATATCGATATTTCACAGTAAAAGAAATCAGATAATTGTGTAATGACCCTTTTTTAGTTGGTTGCATAAACATATACTGTAACAGGAGCACCCATATTAGCTTATTAGGGGTATGTACTGAGGCAGAATATTTTACAGATGAAAAGTAGTAGTAAATACAGTAGCATGTTCTCCTTTTTTTTTGTTATTTTCCCCTGATGTTAATATGTAATACATTTGAATTTACCCACCCACACTGGTTACACACACCCACCAACTCCAAGGCTAGTGAGCCAGTGTTTCACCAGCATCTGTTGGTGTTACCAGCTCAGGCCTGATGCAGCTGGCCAATCAGAGCAAAGCAGGCTTTTGAGGAGGTGGAGCTTAAAGCGACAGTACCTCACATGGCCTGTTTTCACTCAGTCTGCATAGTGGTACAGCAGCATGGGAGTAAAAGTAGACCTAAGTATTGTGGGTTTTTTTTTCCCATTAAAGCTTTGATAAGGTTTTAAAAATAGACCCCTGAATGAAAATGCCCTCTTTAAGCAGTAAAATTCTGTTAATATAAATAAAAACTAAAGTAAAATGCAAATGGAAATGCAAATATATACACTGCCCGGCCCAAAAAAAAGTCACACACTCTAATATTTTGTTGGACCGCCTTTAGCTTTGATTACGGCACACATTCGCTGTGGCATCGTTTCGATAAGCTTATGCAATGTCACAACATTTATATCTATCCAGAGTTGCATTAATTTTTCGCCAAGATCTTGTATTAATGATAGGAGAGTTGGACCGCTGTGTAAAGTCTTCTCCAGTACATCCCAAAGATTCTCAGTGGGGTTAAGCTCTGGACTCTGTGGTGGCCAATCCATGTGTGAAAATGATGTCTCATGCTCCCTGAACCACTCTTTCATAATTTGAGCCCGATGAATCCTGGCATTGTCATCTTGGAATATGCCCGTGCCACCAGGGAAGAAAAAAATCCACTGATGGAAAAACCTGGTCATTCAGTATATTCAGGTAGTCAGCTGACCTCATTTTTTGGGCACATATCATTGCTGAACCTAGACCTGACCAACTGAAGCAACCCCAGATCATAACACTGCCCCCACAGGCTTGTACAGCTTGCACTAGGCATGATGGGTGCATCACTTCATCCGCCTCTCTCCTGACCCTGATGAGCCCATCACACTGGAACAGGGTAAATCTGGACTCATCAGACCACATGACCTTTTTGCATTGCTCCAGAGTCCAATCTTTATGCTCCCTAGCAAATTGAAGCCTTTTTTTCTGATTAGCCTGACTGATAAGTGGTTTTCTTAAGGCTACGCAGCTGTTTAGTCCCAATCCCTTGAGTTCTCTTTGCATTGTGCGTGTGGAAATGCTCTTACTTTCACTATTAAACATAGACGTGAGTTCTACTGTTGATTTTTTACGATTTGATTTCACCAAACGTTTAAGTGATCTCCAATCACGATCATTCAAGATTTTTTTTCCGACCACATTTCTTCCTCGAAGATGATGGTTCACCACTATCCTTCCAGGTTTTAATAATGCGTTGGATAGTTCTTAACCCAATTTTAGTAGTTTCAGCAATCTCCTTAGTTGTTTTCTTTGCTTGATGCAGGCCAATAATTTGACCCTTCTGAAACAGAGTAACATCTTTTCCACGACCACAGGATATGTCTTCCGACATGGTTGTTTAAGAAATGAGAAGCTACTCACTGCATCAGTTAGGGTTAAATAACTTGTTGCCAGCTGAAACATATTAATCACTGCAGTAATTATCCAATGGAAGGCTCTTACATATTTGCTTAGTTAAATCCAGGTGGTGACTTTTTGTTGGCCAGGCAGTGTATATACAGTAATATATATATATCTATATATATCTATATATATCTATATATATATATATGAAGAATGCATGGCAGTGTGAATGTCATTTCATTTGGTCTGACTTGTCTAACCTAACAATTAAAATACTTGATTTCTCAGTCTGACCAAAACCCAAAATGTGTCAGAGATGCTTTGAAATAATATGCAAGTGTTCTTGCAAAATAGAGTAATTTTTGTTTCTAGTTTAGCCAACTGAAGAAAGAAAAACCAAAGTGGACATAGATTTTTAAGAAATGATCGCTAAAAATAAAACAGTCCATGTAATAAAAGAAGGTTCAAATCGGTCCATGCCATATAACCTTACAGTATCTCTCTGTCTCTGTCTCTGCCTCTGTCTCCCTCACACACAAACAGACACGCACACACATGACTTTGCAGTCGCCATCTGTCAATAACCCCTCTGATTCTTATCTACCTGTAATGGATCAGCAGCAGGATGATCTCATACCTCCCCTCTCTGCCATTGCCACACACACACTCTCCACCTTTCTCTCCCTTCGTGACACCGTCATGGCTTTGATCACAAAAAACTAACAGCTGCTCCAATCTTCTTCCCTCAAAGCTTGTTAGCCACTAGTCCCACTGTGAAAAATAGTTCTCTCTGCACTATGCATAACTACAGCTCTATATTCACCATATATATCAAACGTGTTTACTGTATCTCGTTGTTTTTGGCTGAATTTTAAAAATTTCCCTGCTAAAATGACACTCCATGAGCCATAGCAAGGAGGTTTCAGAGAGAGCGAGGTGCGGGGAGACGGAAGAGGGAGGCCGTTGAAGAGACAGACGTTCAGATTGAGAGAGGGAGCAAAAGGGAATTGGAGACGGAGATGAAGAGAAATGAAGTGAGACGGGGAATCGGAAGGGAGAGAAAAGTGAGCGGCGGCATAAAGGAGGGGGGAAGGTGTGTGTGTGTGTATGTGAGACTGTGTGTGTGAGTGTGTGTGCGTGTGTGTGTGTGTGTGGGGGGGGATAAAGTATTTGTCACACCGTTGCAGAAAGAGATTGAAAAAGAAGGAGTGGGAAAGAGGCAGCGGGAGAAAATGGTGGAGGTTGTCTTGATTTAAAGCTTTTTTATTCACTTAAAGCATGGCTGCTTTCTGTCCACTTGGCTTCAGTCCCACCTTTCTTTCTTTTCTCACTCTTTCTTTATCATTTCCACACTCACTTCCATTCTTGCCTTCATTCCCATAATTTACTCTGTCTTCACCTCTCTCTACCCTAGCTCCTTTGCTTTCCTCCTCTCATTTATTGCCTTCACATGCTCCTTTTCTCCCTACTCTTGAATTCTTTCCATTATCTCCTTTTTCTCATCCCTCCTTTCTTGTTTCTCCTCCCTCCAGGCACGTCTATAATCCAGGTGACAGCAACAGATGCTGATGACCCGACTTATGGGAACAGTGCCAAGCTAGTGTACACACTGGTGCAGGGCCAGCAGTACTTCTCTGTTGATCCCCAGACAGGTGAGTCAGTGTGTGTGTGTGTGTGTGTGTATGTGTGTGGGAGGACATGTTCCCCTCCTGATTACATTCACCCCACATACAATACACGTAGGTGAGAAATGAAAAAGATGCACACCTGTTACAGCAAAGTAAATATATTCTAGATGAGGCGTGTGCGCGCACATACACCACACACACACACACACACACACACACACACACACACACACACACACACACACAGATGTGCCAACATGTGGATTCAGTTCTGTACTTGAAAATACTTTAAAATTGCTGTGCATCACAGATCCAGGAAGGGTGGATTAAATAATAAAAACAATAATAATGATAATAATAATAAGATAAGATAAGATAAACTTTATTAACCCCACACTGGGGAAATTTACTTATTACAGCAGCTTTAGATTCAGAGTACAGGGAAAACAAGTGATAAAAACATATAAAAATATGAAGTAGAGAAAATACAATATAAAAGGACATACAGAAAAATATAAATACACTGTGTGCATCAGTGAAGTACCAAAAAATATAAAAAAAACATTATATACATTAAAGAAACACCAACTTAAACCTGCTATATACATAAGTGAAATTGAAAGTAAAATTGAAAGAACATATACACACACTATATACATCATAGATAATAATAATAATAAAAATAATACATTACATTTACATAGCACTTTTCTANCACTATATACATCATAGATAATAATAATAATAAAAATAATACATTACATTTACATAGCACTTTTCTAGATACCCAAAGTTGCTTTACAATAGCTAGGTTGACAAAAAACGATAGATAGATAGATAATTAGATAGATAAGGAGGGGGTATCAGTGGGGGAAAGCGAGACTGAAGAGGNCACTATATACATCATAGATAATAATAATAATAAAAATAATACATTACATTTACATAGCACTTTTCTGGATACCCAAAGTTGCTTTACAATAGCTAGGTTGACAAAAAACGATAGATAGATAGATAGATAGATAGATAGATAATTAGATAGATAAGGAGGGGGTATCAGTGGGGGAAAGCGAGACTGAAGAGGNGATAGATAGATAGATAATTAGATAGATAAGGAGGGGGTATCAGTGGGGGAAAGCGAGACTGAAGAGGTGGGTTTTGAGAGTATTTATGAAGGTGGACAGGATGTTAGCTTGGCAGGTGTGCATGGGGAGGTAGTTCCAGAAGGAGGGGCAGCAGCAGCGAAGGCACGGTCGCCCCAGGCCCGGTGCTTGGTTTTTATAGTTTTGAGGAGGTTGGCATCAGCGGACCTGAGGCTTCTTGTGGTGGTATGGTGTTGAAGGAGGTCAGAGAGCTAGGGGGAGCCATGTTGTTGAGAGCTTTGTGTGTGGTGAGAAGAATTTCAAGTGTAATTCTATGTTGGACCTGGAGCCAATGGAGGTCATAAAGGACAGAGGTGATGTGTTCTCAGCAGCAGGTGTTGGTGAGTAGGCAGGCAGCAGAGTTCTGGACATATTGCATTTTATTTTGTGTGGTAAGCCGTAGAGGATGCTGTTGCAGTAGTCGATTCTGGAGGTTATGAAGGCATGGATGAAGGTTTCTGCAGCGGTGAAGGATATGGAGGGTCGAAGGTGGGCGATGTTTTTCAGGTGGAAAAAAGGCTGTTTTAGTGATTCAGTTGACATGGGGTGTGAATGAGAGGAAGGGGCCCAGGATGATGCCGAGATTTCGGACTTGGGTGGAGGTAGTGATGGTGCAGCCATCAATGTTGATAGTGAAGCCCTGGGTGGTGCGGGTGAGGGAGTTGGGGCCAATTATGATAATTTCAGATTTATTGCAGTTGAGTTTAAGGAAGCTGTTTTGCATCCAGGATTTAATATCAGTGAGGCAGCTGGTGAGAGTGGAGTGGGTGGTGGTAGTGATGGTCTTGGAGGAGAGGTAGAATTGGGTATCATCGGCGTAACTGTGGAACTGGAGGCCATGGCAGTGGAGAATGTGACCGAAGGGGAGGATATACAGGATGAAGAGGAGAGGACCAAGCACTGAACCTTGGGGGACACCGTGTGTGACTNGGGGAGGATATACAGGATGAAGAGGAGAGGACCAAGCACTGAACCTTGGGGGACACCGTGTGTGACTGAGGACGTGGAGGATTTACAGTTATTTATGGAGATATATTGTTGTCTGTCTGAGAGGTAGGATTTAAACCAGGAGAGGGCGGTGCCGGATATGCCAACGGAGGACTAGAGCTGTGTGATGAGGATTGATGGTGTCAAAGGTGGCACTGAGGTCGAGGAGGATGAGGAGGGTCAGGGAACCGGAGTCAGCAGAGAGGGGTATGTCATTGGTTACTTTGATGAGGGCAGTTTCAGTGGTTTGTACGGATTGAAATTGTTCATAGATGTTATTGGAGTTGAGGTGAGTTTTGATTTATGCAGCAACAGCTCATTATGAACTGTGTACACAACAGGTATTTCTGTATTATTGAGAGTTCCTACGTACTGTATGTGTTCTGGGTATAGTTTTATTCAAAATGAGCATGTTTGTCATCACAGTGGCATGATTGTGTGTTTCTGAGTCCACGTGTTGCATCCCAGCGGATTAAGGAACTCTGGACTAGCGGTTCAATGAAATTTAATTTCTTTTTCTTTTTGTACAAACATTAAACTGATGACAAGAGCTGCATAAAACACAACAAAGGGAAATAAATAACAATGCAGTCTTATCACAGCCGTTGCATTTTAATAAGCCACACAAGTTAATTAGCATTTGCACTTGATAGCAATCATGCTAACATACAGTACCTCTCTGTCCTTAATAGGAAGATAAACAGTAACCCATTAGCTGCCAAACTTACATGACAAAATAAAAGTCAAAATCCTTTAAAATGTTCTTTAACACAAACACACTTTATTACCTTTTTGGTGGGTTCTTAAACACACATTAAAAATTATTCTCAATATACGCTAAAGTTTGTGTGCTATAGCTGCCTTGCTGTTTTTCTTTGTTCTTCAATATATACCAAGAACTACAGACTACATTCTTTCAAAATAAGACTTCCCTTGTGACAGGAAGTACTGAAAAATAAAAGCCAGTCAGGCTGTGGTGAAATTTCTGTTCACATTAAATTGTGTCTTGGTTTGATCCATTTCTGGATTAACCCTTAAATGCATAGCACGGGTCTTTAGTGACTCGGGATCACGTTACCACACCTCTAATTCATTCATTTTTTTCAATTAAGCCCTCAACCCCCTGGTGTTCCTCAAACTATTTGTTTTTAACAGTTTTATGGTTTCAAGTATCAAAATTGATGAAAATAATAGTTTTTCTAATGTTTTTTGGTAAAAAGTGTATAGGGGTTGCTATGGACCCGAAGTATGTATGAGTGTCAGTTTTTTTTTTTTTCTGGTATACAGGCAGCAGGTAATAAAATGTTTTCAACTTTGGTTCTTAGGTGGCGCTGTAGTATCACTGATTTGATGAACAAAATGCTGAAGCTAGCAGGAAGAAGCTGTTTATGCTGTAAACTACGCTGCTAGCTTGCTGCTACAGAAAGACGCTGCAGTGCCATGTCAGAGCTTCATGCTGAGCAGCATCGCTGTGATGCACCGGCTTTGATGACAGCATCTATAAGTCATTATAAAAATATAATATGGCAAAGNATCGCTGTGATGCACCGGCTTTGATGACAGCATCTATAAGTCATTATAAAAATATAATATGGCAAAGAATGTTCTTTTGTGGGTTTGTTATCATTCATGAAATGTTCTGAAAAGTTTATAAGCAAAAATATTTCACTTTGTAGCTTAATTTGTGTTGCGTAAGTTACAGGTCTGTAACGACCCGATGTATGCACGAATGGATGAAAACCGACTCATCATTTAAAGGTTAAATTGTATTCTGGTCCAGATCTGGACTGCATTCTGCCTATTGAGGGAGAGCGTGTAGGAACGTGGATGAACATGATGAAAGATGCATGCGGCACATACATGCATTTTTACATGAACACATACAGTAAATAATGATGTAGCTCAGCATCAGGGAATGTGTTGGACTGATGCACACAAGTAGAAAGATCACATCTCTCTCGTTTTTCCCCCTCACATTCACACACACACACACACACACACACACACACACACACACACACACATACATTTCCCCTCATGCATCCCTTGTTGTCTTGTCACACAGTCATCCATCTTTCCCTCTTCCTTATTTCCTCCTGTGTTTTCTTTCACCCCCCCGTGCCCACTCCCAAACGCACATCCGCGCNCCCTCTTCCTTATTTCCTCCTGTGTTTTCTTTCACCCCCCGTGCCCACTCCCAAACGCACATCCGCGCGCGCACACACATTCACATGCATGCACATTCACATGCACACACATTTCCCTCTCCCTCTGTGGTTCATTCCAGTGTGAGTTGGCAGGAGTGTATTCACGCTGCCNCATTCACATGCACACCCATTTCCCTCTCCCTCTGTGGTTCATTCCAGTGTGAGTTGGCAGGAGTGTATTCACGCTGCCTGGCCCACGTGCATCCAGCAAAACCGAGCAGCAGCCTCGTGTTATTATTTCTGAGCGAGGCAAAAACAAAAAAGACGAGTGTTCAAAGGAGGATGTCAGCAAAGGTTTGTGAACTATTACAGAGCCGAGATTACAAAGGACTCAAAAGACCTGTCATCACACTTCAAATCTGAAATGTCACATGTATGTTCTTCATCTCGCCTCTGTGTCATCCTTGCCACCCCAGGGCAAAGTTTCTGTTGGGTAGGGTGGAGGTTGGTGTGTTTTGTGTTTTTGGTGAAAATTCTTTAGTGTTGCACCTCAGAGGAAAATTATCAGTCGGTTGGCTCAGAAGTGAAGCTTTTGATTGTGCTCTAATTGACAGGGATGTATAAAAACTCAGCTGTGATAGAGCGTTTAATTATAGTGTGACTACTGGAGTTAACAAGTGGGCCTGTGTGTTTATCTGCATGTGTGCGTGTGTGTTTGTGTGTGTTGCTGCACACTGTAAAGCTTATTCAGTCCTCGTGGATCACAGGTGACTGATACATGCATTTTGTTCAATGAATTTCAGTGTTTGGGAATTGATTGCTTTGACACATGACGGCTTCTGCAATAAGCCGCAGCAGTTTTCTGAAATGCTAATTGGGGAAATATGAAGGTAATTCCTCTGCGTGTGTGTTTAGCTGCTGTTAGGGAAGCTTTAGCATTCTGGATATGAGGCCTCGCTTCATTTTTTAAACTTCATTTTTTAAACATTTTTTAAACTCACTGTTCCAGTAGTATGCTTTGGGAAATGATTGTCAATAACCTTACATGTATGAAAATTGAAGATATTAGGCTCAAACATGCAAAATGGGTACTATGGTCCTTTAAATTCCCGGTAAAAATAAAGATCCGTCCGATCGTACCTCTCTTCTCTCTTTGTTTTCCAATCACCCTGCTTTTCTTTCGCTAACACTCTTAGTCAAAATGTACACTCTGCAGCATGCATATTCGTGCATATATTATATTTGTTTACTTATCAAATTTGTTTAGAAATCTAGACATGCTCCTGCTTGTCTGTTAGCATTCAAATCAGTCTCAGAGGAGGTGATTCACCTTGAGCTGCCAAGTCAGCCAAGACAGAGTTTTGGATGATGTTTGGTGAGAGCAGCCAGACAGTAGTAAGTAGCAGATTGAGGTCATTAACACGGAGGTGGTAAGTGTAAGTGATGCTTCTGCTGTCTGTGTGTATGTATGTGTGTGTGTGTGTGTGTTAAAGATTATGTGATACAGAATGGATTTTCTGCTCTGTCAGCATGTCTCGCTGTTGATATTGGGTAATATATCTTTTCCATACGAGCTTCCTCACACATCTGTGTCGACGTGTGTGTGTGTGTGTGTGTGTGTGTGTGTGTGTGTGAATTTCCGTGCTCCTGTAACGGGACATTAAGCAATCTATTGTCGCTGTCAAGCGGAAACAGAGTGTCTCCAAAATGTCAGAAAAGCTGTCAAAGTGTCAAGAGGAGCCGCCACGTTTTCAGCTCGATGACAGCGTTTTTGACATTTTTCAATAGCTTTTTAAAGGATTTTTAAAAGCCCAAGTAGCTGGCTGAGGAACATTAATTCCTCCAATTAGAGGGAAAACACTGAAATCGTTGAAAATAGACCTATGAGGTTTTCAAACAGCAGCAGCTGTATGGCTTTCATTAAAGATCGATGAACTGCAACAACACTGACAGATTCATGGCATAACTTACAGTGGTCTGTTTAAAGAAAGATTATTTTCCCAAACCACAAAACAGAAATGTCTTCAGAGGTTTTGTCAGCATGGAATGAAAAAATGAAATAAATAAAACAGGGTTCTAGTCTGTCCATCCCATATAAGCACACACACACATGACTTTGCATTTGCCATCTGTCAATAACCCCTCTGATTATTACCTACCTGTAATGGATCAGCAAAAGGATCTCATGCCCTCCTGTCTGCCATCACTACACGCACACATATACACACATACACACACACACTGCAGGCACGCACACTCCACCTGTCTCTCCTGTAAGGACACTGTCATGGTTTTGATCACAAAAAGGTAACAGCTTTATTGCTACTCATATAAGTAACTGAAAATGCAAATTGTGCTGGATGAAAATCTCAGAGGGCAGGAGTTTTTGTTCCAGGCCAAAAAGTGAGTTTTGAGAGTGAAAAAAGTCAGTGCCTGGAAATTATTGAGTCATAAGTATTGATTAAAAAACTCTATTAAACCTATGCAGATATATTAAGTTAATTTGGTGCTATGGCAGAGGAAAATCTTATAAAGCTTTGTGGCCCTTTGTTTCCCAGGTATTCTGCGTACAGCTGTACCGGACATGGACAGGGAGACCCAGGACCAGTACCTGGTGGTGCTTCAGGCCAAAGACATGGGAGGCCACCTGGGGGGCTTGTCCGGGACCACCACCGTCACCGTCAGGCTCAGCGATGTCAACGACAACCCCCCACGTTTCACCCAGAGTAAGTAACTTGGTAGCTTACACCCACAAATCCACACGATTAGACAGTCACATGACGAAAAAAAAAAACACGACACGTACAATAATTGCATTTATCTCCATCCACCCATCCTGTACTCCTAATGAGTTTCACATATCATTAGCAGTAATGTGTAGCAGTAATAAGTAAGATGTCAGTCACTGTAAAAGTACAGAACTGACTTTTAATTACTTTTCCATGACAGTATAAACTTTTTGGTACTCATTATCTCATCCAATATGGAAAACAATAATG
The DNA here is from genome assembly GCA_014773175.1 of Lucifuga dentata. Classification (NCBI taxonomy): domain Eukaryota; kingdom Metazoa; phylum Chordata; class Actinopteri; order Ophidiiformes; family Bythitidae; genus Lucifuga; species Lucifuga dentata. The sequence continues at coordinate 155,124 of VXCM01003571.1, forward strand.
GAAAATAAGCAAAAGGTTGTACAAAAGAATAAACAGTCAGCCTTTTGTGCTTAAAGGAGGAAGAATTGTTGGACATTTATGACCTGCAGGACCTTTATGACCTGTCAGGTTTCAGTCAGCAGGTCTACAAACTGCCTCTTCTGACATGCAGGTGTGGATTCCAGGATTTTGTGCTGAGAGAAATCACTGATCTGGTCTATTTCCATCTCCAGCTGCACCTCTTGGATATTCCACATAGTGCAACATTACTTTAATTTAGGGACCTAATAGACCAAGCTGGACTTCCTAAATAGCTTTTTTGACTTACATTCATTGTGTTTGTGCGTATGACACTAGTATAGTTTAAAAGATAGATGGGGGAAAGTCTTCCTCCTGCTTATCTGTGATACATTATATTAGGGCTTATGCCAGTAGTTTTTCTTTGCAATAGTACCTTTTGCATCACAGGAGTCTTTTTGGGACTCTGGAAACTTTCCCCTCATTTTGCACCAAGAGCCCAGGATCAATTTTACTACTGCAACTATAGTTCTTTTTCGCTGCTACTCTGGGGTAAGTACTCTGTCTGATGGTTCATAAACTGCTGGGTGGAGTTCACAAGACAAAAAAAACAAAAAAAAACAAAAAAAATCAATCACCAATTCAACAGGCACAAGTTTCTCACAGACCAAACAAATCAACAGCTGCCACTTTTAAGTAGCGTTTTGCTTGTTTGTGTTCACAGCAGTAGTGAAGACTTTTGAAGGATATGCAAAACTACACAGAAAAAAAAAACACAAGCAGAAACTGCAAAGAAAAACGATCTTCTCAATTCCCTTTGTTTATTCTATTGTTACTGTGTGGCCATGAAGTTTTGACACAGCTGTTGCTCTATAGACGTCATCCATCCATCCATCTATCCATCCATCCATCCATGCCTGCTTATCCTATCTTATCCTCTTCAGGGTTGGGGGGTAATCTATCCCAGCGGTGAGAGGCAGGATTCACCTGGACAGGTCACCAGCCTGTCACAGGGCTGCATGTCTTTGGAGGTCATATTTGAAGAGTGGTTTCTACTCTGGAAAGTTCCAGGTCTAAATCAAATCTACTTAGTAATTTAGCTCCAAACTTGAGGCCCAAAAGCACCCTATAGGTACACAGTTTAGACCACATTATGGTAGCTATGTGCAGTTGTCATCATTATGATTTTTAATTAATCGAGTGGACTAATGAGATATCATTGTTTTAGCAGGACACAAATCGTAAACCTTTGTTCTGGATGTCTGGTGATAGGGTGAAATGCTCTTTACAGAACCTTGCTGTAACTGACCAGTCACAGGTTTGACCTGCTGAACAGCCAGCATGTCCTTGATTTATACCCTAAAGCAGCGCTGCTTAACTGGGATGAACTGAAACCAATGGCAGTCTGGAAGGTAGGAAAAACAATTCTAATATTTACTACATCAGCATGTTTTGGAAAATGGTTGGCGTGCATGCGGGTTGTATTTATTGGGGTCAAACTTGCAAAATCACTGACTATGGTTCCTTTAAGTGTAACTGTGTATAAGTTATATAATATAACTTACAGGGATAATAATAATAATAATAATTATAATAATAATAATAATAACAGTATTTATCTATACCATAAATGTATCATGAATTCAAAATTTGGCAGTTGGCATAAAACCTAATTGGAATATAGCATATTATATAAAGCTGTAGCATCAGCTGCTTTATGCAATATGCTATTTGCCCACTGTGACTTGTAGGAACGAGTAAATCTGCAGGTGAAGCAAGGAAGAGCGTTTGAGCAAGTGATGAGGGAATCCAGTCCAATAGATCATCGTTTTAATTCCCAAATTGAACTAATGATGTCCTGAGGTGGCAGGTTAACTTGTTCGAGTTAAGTCCTATCAAAGCCAGCGGTTTGGATGGGCTAGTGCTGAGGACCAGAGGGCTTCCTGCAGGAAAAACTGGGCTCGTTCTAATGCCTGTGGGTGATGAGGGGCCTCCTCATGGTGCCAGGATCTGCTCTAAAACCTCGCTTAGACCACCGAACCTCCAGGCTGTTGTAGCTCGCGGTCTTGTTGGCGACTGTTTTTTATGTGTGTGTTGTAATGAACACATTGATACTGGCATTATGTGTGTTATACGTGTCTGCGCTTGAACAGTCCACGTATTCCCACAGTTATTTGCATAAATCTGTGTGTATTCCTGATTTGCCTCTTGGCTTTTTTTCTATGCATGCTTGGTTTCTGCACACACACACACACACATACACACACACTCCCTTGTGCTTGTGCGAACACCATCAAAGCCAGCCACCCCGCTGCTCTACTCAATTACACACCCAGGCTTTTAAAAAGACACCCTCAAATCCGGCACCCACGTCTCCCAAGGTCAACACTAATCATTGGCATTTACCAGAAGGAGAGGATTACACTGGAGCATACAAACCAGGTACCAGGTGCATTACAGCCTTAACAAGAATAAAACAGGTTCTGCTTTGTGGGCTTGTCTTGTCACGCTGCCCTAGAATTTCTGCCTATCCAAAACATCATTCCAGGAACTAAGTGGGTTTGTTTGTGTGTGTGGCACTAAATGCTGTCAGGGGATTTTTTTTGTTTTTTTTTTTTTTANTTTTTTTTTTTTTTAGCACAGAGGAGGCAGTATTGCAGGGAGAAAGTAGGCTACTACGCAGATTGTAGTTGTTTTTGGTTAAATTATAAGAGTCAAATATGGGGTATTTTCAGACACATCACTGGCAAACATACCACACTAACCACACTTTCCTTTGGGTCTCATTATCAAATAGCATAGGCAGTCTTCCAAATGTATTTGGACAGCATTGAGGTTTTTGATTTTTTCGGCTCTACATACTCTCAGTTAGGCAATCAAAGCTTTAATTTATTTTCATCCAAATCAAAAGAGCATTTTTGGATGACAGCTATTTTGACAAATGCATCAAAGTAATCATTTGTTGCTGAACTGAAAATCTTGATAGTTTATAGATATTCTGGCAAATTGTCCCACATTCCCATTAATACTTGTGGGTTTACTTAAAAAGGACATATTATACTTTTGTTCCTTTTTCTCATGTTGGTAGGTTTTAAATTAAAGGACCATACCAGTAATTGCATGCTAGAGCTCAATAAATACAAACTGCATTCACATTATATTACTGCCAACCATTTTCATAAAAATACTACTGAAGTGGTAAGTTTTAGAAATGTTTTTCCTACCTTCCATAGCCATTGGTTTTAGTTAATTCCAGTGTGCTATAAAAATAAACTTGTACAGACTTGAAACGTCCTTGAGATAAGTAATCCATCACAATGAACAAGATGTCAATTAAATTTTTTTTGTCTAAGTAACTTTGTTTAACCGATCCAACAAGGAGCTGTGCGGAAGACAACATATGTCTCCACCAAGGAATATAGTCCCAGGAGACTGCTTATACAGAGAAATTATAACAACCTTGCATTCAATCATGGGTGTATTACCTTGAACATTTGATTTTGAAAGATTAGGGGATTTGGCTGAATAACAGGAAAAGTAAAATACAGTTTTATATTTTGGAAAATAGTTGGCAGTAATGTAACATGTATGTGGACAGTATTTATTGGGCTCAGACATACCAAATTAGTGGTATGGTCCTTTAAGTTTTAAGTTTTTATCTTTATTGATCCATGGCCTTTCACAGGATATATACTCCATAGTGTAATATAGGAGGGATATGTATTTAACACTGTGAATGCAACGAAGCTCAAGGCTGATACATATAGAAATGCATCCAGTCAGACAAACCTTTGTAACTTTCTGTAACATGATGACATCAATACGTGAATTTACTCGCCTATAAAACAAGGTAGACACACCCACCAAGTGTGATGTGAGTAGCCAGAGTTTGGCCAGTGTCTGTATTTTTCAATCCATGAGTGTTGCCAGTGCAGGATTGACCCAGCTGGCCAATCAGAATAAAACTAGCTTTTTGGGAGGGAATCTTAAAGGACCATACCACCCATTTTACATATTTGAGCTTAATATATTCAATTTTTATACACATAACATTACTGACAACCATTTCCCAAAGCATACTACTGGAATGGTGAGATAAAAAAAATTTTTCCTATCTTCCAAACTGCCATTGGTTCCAGTTCATTCTGGTACGCTATTAAAATCAACGTATTGATACTTAAAACATTCTTGGAATAGGTAACCCATCATTGTGAACAAGACCTGTGTTCAGTTTGTTTGTAGAAGTTATGTAATATTAGTGTTTAAGCACAATAAAACATGTGGAGTGAATGTATGTCTCCACCTGGAATATAGTCCCAAAATACCCTGTCTTTTGGGACTATATTCCCATACACCCTCCCAAAAGTCCTTGCTTTTATTGAAACATTTAAACAACCGTGACTTAATAAGGCTGCATAACTATTAGCAGGCAAAACATAGATTTTTAAGGTGGGAGTATCGCTTCAATATTTGATTTTGAAAGATTAAGGGATTTTGCAAAATATCAGGAAAGCTGAACTACAGCTTTATCCTTTGGGAAATGGTTGCCAGTAATGTAACATGTATGAAAATTCAATATATTAGGCTCAAACATGCAAAATGGGTGGTACGGTCCTTTAAGGAGACAAAAACCTAAAACGGACCCTTTTTTTCCACTCAGTATGCACATCAGTGCTGCAGCAAGGCAAAGCTTAACTGGATCAGTGTTTTTTTTTTTTTTTTTTTTTTTGCATAATAAAACATTGCAAAGGCTTCACAATTAACTGTGTAAATAGGAAGAAGGAATTCTCTGCAGCTTGAATGCTCAGTGGACTTTATGCACGTCAACTTGTCAAAGTGTGAACAGATGCATTTTGTGTTTCCATATGCTACCATTACATTGGTATAGATAACAAGGCTGGGGTTTGCTGTCTCATTCTTGATCAACTTATTGCCTAATTACACTCGTAATTACAGCGATGCTGTGTGGAATACATGGTTGACTAAATGTCTGAGAATAAACAAGGGTATTGGATATCAAATTATTTCATCAGCTTCATTTTCTTTGCAAATCTTCACTACGGGCAGAGATGACTTGTATGTTTCTGCTCACTGACTTTGGTTGTGTAATCCACAGGGAAATTAGTAAGATGATGGAACTTCATAGCTTTACTGGTAGTGACATGCTGTTGTTAAGTTCGTTTGAAATCTCATAGCCTTGTTTTCATGTAGTCATTTATTCTGACATGTTTTTCCATGTTTGCTGTAGATGAATAATTTATGGCTGTGTGTGTAGTCTGCAGCTGAAGTCTCGCTGGGACACAGTAAAATAGAGGCTGTGGTGACGGCTGTAACTGTACCCAAAAATAAGATGACCACTTAATTTAATACAAAGTACAACCTTTTTTATTCTAAGCACTCTGAAAAGTAGGTCGTATGAAAGGACAACATGTCCGCAACACTCAAATGCACAGAGTGTATCGACATTATTGAAAGAATGAAATGAGTACTCACCGTTGGAAACTTCACACACATCTGATTTGCAGTTAAATACTATTGTGTCATATCCTTCAGCAAAGTCCTTGAAACCATTTTTATATTGCGGTGCATTTTATTCTGACCATGTCCATTCAAGAGAGAAGCCAATTTAGATGTCTGCGATTTTGTATTTCTCATTGATCCATCTGCTGCATTCATGTTGTACTATAAGTGCGTTTCAAGGAAACATGAAAGTTTTAAAACGTTGAATATTTAGCATGGTAAAAGCACATAATAAGTCCTATCCTGTATATTATACAGATTTCCAAGTTCTTATTTTCATTTAGGGGCCAAAACAACAAACTGATCCACTTCTGCCGTCCCTCGCTGCAGGACCAGTGTGCACACTGAGTGAAAACAGGCCTTTTTCGGACCCCTCCCAAAACTTTAGGGCAGTTCAGGACATATGGGTTTGTCTTTTTTTTTTCTGTAGGCATCAACTTCAAGTTTTGCAACTTTGACAATGTTCAACACAAAGTCCTGATATATTACGCTATAAAGATGAGGGGGAAAATATTAAAATAAAATGTCCATTTTGAACACACACTTCCTTTGAATTACTCACTTTCTGTAAAGTGTAATGACTTTGAGTCTAAATCCTTTGTAAATTAAAAAAAGTTTTCTTCATAGATGATGCAGATCTACAGTCTTGTTTAATGTGAAATATCAGGATCTGAAATGTCAGCTCTTCATATATCCTCTGTCGTGAAATGTCAACATTTAAGTGTGATGTGGCCTCAACTTTGGGAGCTCCTCATAATGCATTTTTCTCATTTTTGCAGCAAAATCCCAGTATGTTCAACCTTGTTTATTGCTGTAGCACGATGAGGAAAGTTATATCCTGAACGCATCTTTAAAGGACCATACCCGTGATTGTGACAGGTTTGACCCCAACATATCAACCTCCATGCATATTTTGTTACTGATAACAAATTTCCAAAACATAACACCATATCAGAGGCTTGTTATTTAGCCAAATCCCCTAATCTTTCAAAATCAAATGTCCAGGTGATACACCCACCTTAAAATTCAATGTTTCNGCCAAATCCCCTAATCTTTCAAAATCAAATGTCCAGGTGATACACCCACCTTAAAATTCAATGTTTCACCTTCTAACACTTATGAACGATTGTAGGAAGCAGGTCATTTTAATTTCTTGGCAAAAGCTGTTTTCTCTTGGGACCATATTCCTTGGCGAAGACATTGTCTTCTGTTCTGCCATGCAGCTCCGTGTTGATTGGTTAAATAAAGTTACTTCAACAAAAAACCCTAAAATACATGTTGTTTGCTGTGAAGTGCAAGTGCCAAGCATGTTTTAAATTTCTACAAGTTGATTTTTAATAGCATACTAAAACGAACTGAAATCATAGAAGGTAGGGCAAAAAATTTTGAAATTTACTGCTAAAGTAGTATATATTTTGGGAAATGGTTGTCAGTAATGTAACATATACGCAGATTGTATATGTGGTTCAAACGTGCATGATTGTTGGTATGGTCCTTTAAGGCTGTCAGATGGCAAAATAACACAAATTCTCCCCTCTGTTTTGACTGGAGTGCTTCCTTATAGCTCCACACTCGTACCCAGACACATCCAGAGATTCATCACTTGTGGTCACAAAAACTCCTCAGCCTTGCCTCCCTCTGCCATTTCCTGTTTGTATTGCTGAAACTTCAATCTAAGACATATCTGCACAGAGAGGCAGCTGCTGATGCCTATTTTTATATGGTTTTCCCAACAACCCTGGCTTGCCAACAGCACTACATGAAATCATTGAGGGATCCATCATTCTCCTGGTGGTTTGATGGATGGAATGATAGATAGTCTGACAGATGACTACATAGGTAGCTCAGATAAGATCAGTGTTATTTTATGTGCCAGGGAGATGAGACAGAGAGAAAGAGAGAGAGAGGGAGCGGGAGAGAGAGATGGAGGGAGGGAGCAGTTCCGAGAAGGCTTCTTCATAAATATTTCTAATTCATTTCCCTAGAGAGAGGCTGTTACCGAGAGTGTGAATTGGAAGAGATAGGGAGAGAGAATGAGTGTGTGTTTGTGTGTGTGTGCAAGTGAATTTATGTCTCTGCATGTCAGTGCTGCTTTTTTGTGTGTGTTTTTCCACCGAAAAACAGAAAGATGGAGTTGGTGTGAAATACGAGATATAAAGTTGTCAGAGGAATAAGACAAAGAAAAAAGCCAAGAGGGAGTGGGTGACAAAAGGCTAAGGGAAAATATGGGAAGCCATTGAGCTATGGAGGAGACAAGGAGACAAAGGTGCAACAGAGGGAACAGAGGAGAGAATAAAATGGAGGGAGTCAGGATGGATAATCAGGGTATTATGTCCCTTGGTGAAAATGAGATACAAAAAAAGAGGAAGAGGAGTAGAGAGAAAACAAAGAAGGATGAGTGGGTGAGTTAAAAGAGTACTTGGAGAGGAATAATGGCTTAACTTTATATGTGTTTTCTCTCTCTCTCTCTCTCTCTCTCTCTCTCTCTCTCTCTGACACGCACACACACACACACTGGCATGGTCTGATCAGTCAAAGATTAGCAGACACAGAGACAGAAATGTGGCAGACTTTGTCATCTAGCATCACAGCCAAACACGTACACACACATCCGCACACACACCCGCACTCCTGTGAACATTCCCAGCTCCCGCTCTCTCTGTGTGTACTCTTCACACACCTGGCGCCCTTGTCCCTTCTCACACTCGCTCCCATCTGTTCCTGCTTTAAAACACCCTCGGTGCCCAGTCATTTTACTCAGCATGGCAGAAAGTGCCTGCACTGAAATATTCACTTGTCAAACCCTCCACATTCGGTTATTAATGAACATTTGTGTTCAGAAGTAATAATTTCCATTCCTGGGGGTTAATAATGGCCCTTGAAGTTTCTTGAATATCATCTTTTCACTCCTCCAATACTGTCCTTTAATTCTAAATGATAACATTATATTATATTAATGTTTGATGTGACATTGATATAGCACTAGTCTTTTATGGTTTTTTTTTTTTTCCATATTTCCCCCTATAACATACAGCACAGTCTGAAATAGAATCACCTACAGACTGTGGAACACATCAGCCACCAGTGCTGATATCAGTCTACATCATTTTCTCTTATTGCCTGTTTACTGTAGCGGTCCAATCACATTCAATAAACTCTAATGCAGATTGAAGATAGCCGGTGTCCTCTTCGATAGGGCATTGATAATGAATTTAGTTAAATGGCAGCACTAATGTGCATTTGTAGACTAGTAATGGGCTCATCAGAGCAAAGGACACGAGCACAGACCAATCCGGTCACATGCGGCCGCCCACCTCACGCTGTCCTGTCCAATCATCACCACCCACATGCTGACGTCTCCTATTGTTTGGACTGGCATGATAAAGATGTGAAGCTGGCTCTCTTTAGAATGCATGAAAGCGAGTCCCGGGGGCAAGATCGCCAAGCGTGAAGGAGGGAAGACGCAGACAACAGGATGGAGGGATGGAGCAAACAGGAGGAAAATCAGAAGAGTAAAGCTAATGACTTCACGGCGACAATGATAATCAGGCTAGCTGGAAATCATTTCATGTTCACACAAAAGCCCAGGAATTATTTGGAAATAGAACGCAGTGGGTTTTGTGATGATATTGATCTGCTCATTTCTACACACGTGCATGCATGTTTGTGTGTTTGTGTGTACTCATGGGCCAACTGGACCGTGTTCTGAAGATCTGATTTATTATTGCTACTCGTGGCTGATTCAGTCTGTTTAAAGGCGTCCTTGGAGAAAACACATGCATGCACTTGCTCACACATACAGTATATAAAAACATGAATAATTGCAGTCGCAGAGTACAATATGTNGCATGCACTTGCTCACACATACAGTATATAAAAACATGAATAATTGCAGTCGCAGAGTACAATATGTTTCACATATGTACTGTATGCGGAATCTCTACGTGGCGTCTGCTGGGGGCTTCAGATAGCGCTGAGCCATGAAAAGCTTTCCCTGAAATGGCTCCCTCATATCACAACGCACAATTAGGCCCTCTCTCTGTCTTTGCTATGCCTCTGCCCTGGAGTCACTGCTGGTACAATACAGAGATCTGCTTGGACAGATTCCTCTAAGGCTGCATAGATATGGATGTTGTGTGTGTGTGTGTGTGTGTATGTTTCCACCAAGTAAAGGAGTGCTGAAATTGTGGGGTAAGCAAGCCTTGTGGTTAGCAATTTTTTTTGCTCTCCCCCTCTCTTGTTCTTCTATATATGTAATGGGTATATAGATAAACTTTTTTTTTTTTTTTTTTTTTTTTTTTNAATTATTTTCACAAAAAGTATTTTTTTAGTTTGTTTATGATGTGTTACGAGGGGGAATGAGAGCGTATTGTCTCAGAATGCTACCTGTAGTTTGTGTGTTCCGTGATTAGCTCCCATCTCTCTTTAGTTTGGTTGTAACATGACTGAGAGGAAGTTATATTGTTTAAAATTGTTTTAACTTATATTTATATNTAGTTTGGTTGTAACATGACTGAGAGGAAGTTATATTGTTTAAAATTGTTTTAACTTATATTTATATTTATATGGTTTGAATTTATATTTTTAAAATTGTTAACAGTTAAAACGAGTTTATAGTCTAAGTATTTTGATTGGTATAATACACTGATACTAATGCATGTTCATTTATGCTGTGTTTTGTGATTTTAAAGGATCATACCGGCCATTTTGGATGTTTGAGCCTAATATATTCAATTTTCATACATATTACGTTACTGACAACCATTTCCCAAAGGATAAAACCGTATTTCAGCTTTCCTGGTATTTTGCAAAACCTCTTAATTTTTCAAAATCAAATATTCAAGTGATACTCCCACCTTAAAAAACCATGTTTCACCTGCTAATAGTTATGCAGCCTTATGAAGTCACAGTTGTTTAAATTTTTCGATAAACGCAGGTCTTCTTTTGGAACTATATTCCCCGGTGGAGGCATACATTCGCGCCACGCTTTTTATTGTGCTTAAATGCTAAAATTACATAACTTCTAAAAAATCTTGAATACACGTCTTGTTTGCAATGATGGATTTCAAGTACCATCACGTTGATTTTAATAGTGTACCAGAATGAACTGAAACCAATGGCGGTCTGGAAGGTAGGACATTTTTGTTTTAAATTCACTGTTCCAGTAGTATGCTTTGGGAAATGATTGTCAGTAACATTACGTGTATGAAATTTGAATATATTCGGCTCAAACAGGCAAAATGGCCAGTATGGTCCTTTAAGGTACCTGGGGTTTTATTTTAATGAGCACAGTTTCTGGTTAGCTTCAACGCTAACTTTAATAGCAGCTTAATCATTTTTTCTCTCCTAAACATTAGGATTGTGAAGCTCCACCTTATTTGTGAGAACCCTCTGTGTTCTCTTCTTTAATAATACAGATACAGAAAATAAAATCCTGACCAAAGTGAATTCCGGTGTCTGGTGTTGATAACACAACAGGGTTAGTCAGGCCTGGAAAAGGCTAACCCGACTACACATTTGCACACACAAATGAGTCTTAACACTTACATTATAGCCGAATCAAATTGATGGCTCCAGTGTGGAATATACAAGCAGCTCTTTCCCTGGATGAGCTTTTCCTTCCACAATTCCCCGCCACCGAAGAGCCTACTGGGAGAGATTCATCGTGCGGTAATCGCCCAACAACACGAGGTATCCAATAGACCTACACGCAAGCAATCCAGCCTATGGAAGCCCAAGAGGGTCTTAAATTCTCCACACTCTGAGAATTTCCATTTTCAGGATTTTCCCTTGCCGCTGCAGAGAAAAACATTGAAATTTAAAACATCATTAAACCCCAAAACGGGGTCATTTTTATCCCATTTCTATTCTTTTTTTCTCAGCATATAAACTTGTTCTTTGGTGGAAATTAGGTGAATCCATCACACTTTTCCAGCAGTGCCTGGGTCCTTTGAGTGTGTGTGGGAAAGGCAGCGAGGCAGGGGGCACGGAGACTGTCTTGACAATTTTTTATTTTTTTTTCATCTGACCTAGCAGCATGCCCCCTCACACAGAATAATAGGAGCTAAAGCCATTCTCTTTTTGCCGAGCCATCAGTGAGCCAAGGAGAGCTGTGGAAGAGGAAGTGATTTCCATGTTAATGGGAACCTTCACAACGGGGTCTCTACCTCTCTTTCCTCCTTCCCTTCAATCACTCCTTCACTGCTTCCTGCCTGTTCTGTGCTTTCATGCCTTGAGCATTTTCTTTCATCCTCAAACATTTAGTCTCTGTTGTCTGTTGTTCCTTTTCTGTTGAATGCTGCCTTTCACCTCTCAGCTTCTGTTTACCTTTTTTTATTCTGTCTTTCTTCGCTCTCTCTCTCTCTCTCTCTCTCTCTCTCTCTTTCTTTCTTTCTTTCTCTCTCTCTCTCTCTACAGTATCAGTCTTTCTTTCTGTCGAGCTTGATGAATGGACTCGCTGGACTGTGAGCAGCCCATCTTCCATGGGGTGTGGTGGGACATTGCTATCTGTCTCACACTGCTCTGTGTGTATGTGTGTGTGTGTTTGGGTGTATCTATGTGTGTATTTTATATATATATATATATATATANCTCTCTCTCTCTCTCTCTCTCTCTCTCTTTCTTTCTTTCTCTCTCTCTCTCTCTACAGTATCAGTCTTTCTTTCTGTCGAGCTTGATGAATGGACTCGCTGGACTGTGAGCAGCCCATCTTCCATGGGGTGTGGTGGGACATTGCTATCTGTCTCACACTGCTCTGTGTGTATGTGTGTGTGTGTTTGGGTGTATCTATGTGTGTATTTTATATATATATATATATATATATATATATATATNTTTTTTTTTTTTTTTTTTTTTTTTTTTTTTTTTTTTTTTTTTTTTTTTTTTTTTTTTTTTTGCTGGCCTGTCTCTCATATTTGTATTGATTTCAAAGTGGATCTCCAAGAAATATGTGACAGATCATACATTCGCCAAGGCCTAACAGTCCTCTGGTTTCACTTTTTTCCCAATATAAATCCTTACTTTTGTGTTCATTAAAAGATTTATCATCTACATTCATCCTACAGCAGTATTGTGGACATCATCTTCTTATGGATCTACATCCATAACAGTTGAAAATACGTGAAAGTGGTTTGTATTGATGAAGCAGCACCATCTTAACTACATATTGGTGATAGTTGCATGTTTCAATCCTTATTAACCTTTTGTCAACATCTGGAATTGGGCAAAATTGCACCTGTTGATATTCCACCATAAGATATGCATCTTTTTACATTCAGATTGGTGTCTTAGTTTTCAAGAAATAGATCAAAANAAAAAAAAAAAAAAAAAGTTCTCAAATCTGTAGCCTCATCTGGATCTGCCTCATTTTTTTTTATCAACTCCTTCTCCCCCAATTCCTCCATCTACACAGTTTCATCAGAATCAGTCTCCTTTTTTGAGATATCCCGCTGATAACCCAGCCAAACACCAGTGACAACATAACCTCACGGTGGAGGTTGTGATATTCTCTGTGAGTATTTTAAAAATCCTCAGTGCCAGCACTTGGCTGAACTTGTACAATTGCCACCCAGCCCTCTGAGGATCCTGGAGCAGCCAATTGAACATGCTCCCTGAGGTCTTTGCCATCCCCTCTTGCACCTCCAAGCACTCAACCCTGTTGTCCCTGGGCTCCTCAAAACACCTCTGGAAGTGGGCCAGCATGTCATCTCCCCCAAGATATGCTAAGCAGCTCCATCCTCCATAAGGTCGCCGTCAGAGAAACAGCAGTAGGTAAACCACTCTGCCGCAGGGGTGCAAATTAAATCGCCTCAGCNCGTCAGAGAAACAGCAGTGGGTAAACCACTCTGCCGCAGGGGTGCAAATTAAATCGCCTCAGCCATGCACTCTCATCCGTTATGCATAAAGGCTGGCAAGGCCAAACTGACTGCTAGTCTAAAGTTTATGGCACTCTTATAAATCATAAATGTAAATGTATAAACAAATGATCATTCTGTGAGTGTCTGCAGTTTTCTGCGCAATTATACAGTGAACTTGGGAGAATGCCGGAAGGGAGAGAGACATGGTGGAAAAGTGGACCCTGCAGGGCCTTGCAAGGTCTTAATCCTTCCAGCTGTTTCAGTAGGCTACTTATTACTACTAATAGGCTACTATCATCGTTTAGAGTCATATTTTACAATGAAAAACCAGAGGGGATGATGCAGCAGGCTGGAAGAGAGAGAGGAAGGAATGATGACCGGGAGAAAAAATGAGAGTAGAGAGACAGAAGGCTTGTCATGGGTGCGAAGTGGTAAGAAAAAGTTAATGAACCTCTTTAAATGATCTGGAATTCTATATTAATTAATGTTGCCTGATTTTCATCTCAAGCTCTGGTCACGCTAGGAATATGCAACAGCAATTTCATTTCATTTTCATTTCATTCATGAATATTGGTGTCCTTGCTGAATATTGGCGTTCTTGTAATATTGCAGTGCTAGATGCATGGTGACAGTGACTTCTTGTGGTTGCAGGTCCAAACAACACAGCAGCAGACTCAAAAATGAGAATCAGCACCTCTGACACAATGTCAACAACTACACATTCATAAAGTTAGTGTTTATACTGCTTCCTCTGGTCTCAAAGTGAAATTGACATGTTAACTGGTGTTTATGAATGAGGGAAGACAGGTGAGATATTTGCCCTTATTGACTTCTTAAATCTGAGGTTGCATTTGATGTTTGGAGGTGAAAAGGAAAAGCAACACCAAATCTAATGATGCAGGGAGCTTTATTGAAAAACAATAACTCAGAACTCTCAAGGAAAGCAACAGAATCTAAAAAGAGAAAGAAGTGCATGGTTTGGAATAGCTGAATCAGAGCCCACACAAAGATCAGAAATTAAGGTAATCCAGGTAATTCCATAGGATTTGCTACCTTTTCCTTGCTGCTGTAGTTGCTCTATGGAAAAAAAAAAAAAAAAAAAAAAAAAAAAAAAAAAAAAAAAAAAANAAATTTTTTTTTTTTTTTCATCTCTTAACATTTTCCACATCTTCACACCTGCTCTGTCATTGTTTTCCATTACTGTTAGAAAGCTCCTGTGTGGCTTAGCGCATTGTAACTGCTGCACTTGCAATTATGGGCTCAATTCTCGCCAGGCTTATTTTGCTACAGCGCATGAATACAGAGTATGCTACTTTGCATAAAACACGTTAAACGGTGGGGGTGGGGACTGATGTTTCCGAAAGTAATCTGTTACGGATAACCTGCTTAAAATAGACCTCGCCGTATTAACACAAATTGTCAGATTTATTCGGGTCACAAAATATCATTTTACACTTAATGTGGGCAGATGCTGATAACGCCTTATCAGATGTTTATTTAAAAAATAAGATTAAGTTTATAATCTCAGTCAAAATGCAGCATTTTATTTCGCTCTGCTCCAGCCAATCAGCTTGTTTTTCCCCAAAATGATCCAAAGACCGATCACTGTTTTGAGGTCTACAAGGCTTTATGTACAATTTTAATCATCAGATTTGTTTAATCCCTATTATGTAAAACCTCCCTAAACCCTCCATTTAATTTAGTTTCTCTTCTCTTCTCTTCTCTTCTCTTCTCTTCTCTTCTCTTCTCTTCTCTTCTCTTCTCTCCTCTTCATCACCACGGATCTGATTGCTGTTTTCACTGGCATTACATAATACATGCAATCAGTGTAAATTACTTTGCATAAACAGGTTGCTAAGACTTCCTTTTCCCCCCGCATTTCTTCATATATTAATTCTCTTCTATTCTAGTCTTTTTCTCCATAACACCCAACAACGTTATCATAATTTGACGCTCAGGAAATCCATGTCCAGTCTCCATCCTTTCTTCAGGCTGGAGCCACACCTGGAGTTAATTAAACCCGACCTGTGGATTTGCCTATTCTGCACCAATATACTCGGGGAAAATCGAGCCTTTGATCCTTTAAAAAGCTTTGAATTATTGTGGCTTGCACTGATGCTCGGTCGCAGTTGCAAAGAGTAATAATGGTTCTGCTGATAACCTAAACAATTATGTAATAGCCAATAATTTCCAATAATCGTTCTTCACTAATTAAGTTCTACACGTCTTCAGGGCCAAGGATGAGATAGAGAAAATGAAATGAAAGAGAGAGAGAGAGAAAAAAAGAAACTAATTAAAATCGAAGTGGCTAATGTATTTTTCCTCTATCCCTCTCTATTAATATTTCATCTAAAGTTCAGTGCTTTCTGCTTCAATAGACAGTAAAATCACCACTGGAAACATTGCTCTCAGTCACCCCTCCACCCTCTTCTCATTCCCTGCTTCTTGTGTCTGTACTGCACCCCCCACCTCCATCCCCATCACCTAGCAGGTGGAGACAAGGTGGAGGGTCTAAATGGTCAGAGCTCACCACCAAGTACTTTCCTGCAGCCTAACCTGCCAGTTTGTCCTTTTATCATTTCATCGGCGAGCTTGTAAAGCCTTTTTAGCCGCTCCATCACCTGCTTGCATCCTTGTAAAAAAACCTTGCTGGCGGATTGCGTTAAAAAAACATAAAACGAATGAAAGCAGCAGCTTCTTCACAGAATATCTGAATGAAGCCATGGCGGAACACTTCGTTATACTAGAGGATGTTGCTTGATGCACGACTGCAGGAAGGAGTGATGAACAGGGGGTGGGGTTGGGGTGTTAGGAGTTGTCCGCAATGTCTACAGTGTTTAGCACTGTTTGCACTTAGGCACCTGGATGCACCCACACCAGCAATTCAAGTACAGGCATTCGCTAATGGACTAATGGAAACATACACACACATACACACCCGTCCTTTTTCTCCTACTGGATATGGCATTAGAGCAAAACCTCATAATGGCTAATGGCCTACCTCTGCACAAGGCACGTTAAACAGCAGTACACAGTATTTTATATCCTTTGCCCTGGAGCCTGTTAAGGAAAATATCTACGCTGTTTTATTGTTAACCCCATTAGCCCTGAGATAGAAGGCGTCACTCTCTCACACTGCAAGCACTCAAATTTAACCCTGTGGTGGCTTGGAGAGAATGAGTTTTCCCACAGTCAGCCAGTGTGTCGTTGCTTTCATCTCTCCTTCCTGAGCTATCATTTTTCCTCTCTGTTTCTGCCTTTCATGACGCCTAAATGACTCTCTCCCATGCTCCTCTCCGTCTTGATCCTTTTCGGGCCTTTTCCCATAAGCCCTTGGGTATGACTGCCTGTGTGATGGACTCTTGCTAAACAGATGCAGATTTTATTCAGGCTATTTTCAAAACCAGTGCGTGCGCTTTAGCCAGCTCGACATTTTTTTAATGACTCCCTTAACTCGATGCCTTCCGCTGCCACAAGAAACGCTCCGCCTCAGCTTTAGATAAGACGTGGTGGAGTGGTATTCGTCTTCTTTTTTTTTATTCCCACCCCTTTTCTCTCAGAGAGCTTTTGCTTTGCAGGCCCAGGTCCGCACTTGTCTTCTTTTTAAAGAAGAGGCGCCCTGCTGCTCTCACCCTCTGCATTTCTCTCTTCTCACTCTCTCTGGCTCGCTTGTATTTCATCTTTCATTTCACATCTTTCTGTCCTTTTTACAGCCTCCCTCTCTCCTTTTAGATCACTTTCAGCCCCCCTCCTCTCTCTGTCCATACCAGCAATTTGTCTGTTTAAGCTCTTCTTCTGCACTTATAAACCTGTATGAAAATACAGCCCCCAATTAGCACTCGCCACCTGTCACTTTCTGCTAATCCCTTTGCCAGCATGGCCTCATTTATCCAATCAGTGTGTATGCTGATGGTCCCTGGCCAATTGTAATGCTTATGTGTGTACTAAGGTTTGACAACATTCGTGAGGAATCAGCAGAATGGGTTCACGGCGATATGAGGTGAGAAGAGATGATGAGAGAGAGAGGGCGTCTTGTCTTTGAAGCAGTGGCCGAATACAGCACATGGGGGGGCTTTCGATCTTCTCTCTCTGGCACAATTATGGCCATCTCAGTGGAGAGCACGTATATCAGCGAGACGTGAAGCATTGAAGTGGTGTTTCCATGCTGTTTCCTAGCAGCCCCGTCCTAATGGCTTCACCTGTGCGAACAAAGGCGGAGGACGGATCCCGGGCGCCCTCCATTTTCATCAGATGTGCGATTTTGATCTGAGAGCTGTGCTGCTTTCAGTGTTGTTTCTGTGCAGAATGAGCTGGGGGTTCTTTCCCTGTCACTCACCTTTGAGCTGGCTTTTCTGCACCTCTCCCTTGATCTTCCTTTTTTTTTTTTGTTTCCCCCTTCCTCATTCCATCACAGGTTGGAATGATGTACGACTGGTGTTCCAGCTGCTCTCCTCTGTGAGCANGTTTTGTCACTTTCCTCTGCTTGTGTGCGACAGTACACCTGGGTGTTTGCGTGTTTTGTAACGGCTGAAGCACTTCACTATGTCACTGTGTGTGTGTGTGTGACGGAGCCATGACAGGGACACCTCTCTCAGCGTAGGCGTACGTTGAGCTTTACTGTACAATCACACTGATCAATAGAAACTGCAGTCTGACTTGTAAATAACTTCCCTAATTTGCTGTCTCATTAGCGACAGGCCTGTTTATGTTTGAGCCGTCTTTGACTCAGCCTTCTGGTGCCGCGTCAGTCCCAGATGGTAGGCATGGTAGTCACGCCACATAAACTGGCATTTAGTGGTGATGCATTGGCGCACGTTGTCCCTTTCAGTGTGCCGACTCCTGCGGGGGCCATGTGGGCATTGGAAAACTTGTTGGCAGTGGAATAATTTACCTAAAAAAGATGCGTACATGTTTGCTGCGTGACAGTCAGCGGTTTCCAGGGTTTTATTATGTTTGCTAATATGCATAACCACATTTGTGACAATGTACTATTCATGGACATTAACCTGTAAGGGTGTTTTCACACCTCGTTTTGGATGCTGGAGCGTTTCCCCCTTGAGTTCGGTTTGTTTGGGCCAGAGGTGTCATGNCCTCGTTTTGGATGCTGGAGCGTTTCCCCCTTGAGTTCGGTTTGTTTGGGCCAGAGGTGTCATGGTGTCTTGGTAGGTGGGTAAACTGTTCCTTCTAACCCTTCCAGAACACAAATTCACGCTTTCACCTGTGCGCTGTTACTGCATGCATAAGTGATAAAAGGTGCCCAATACAAGACCAATAAACAGAAATTTTAATTCTTTGTTACGTGTACAAAAGAATTCCTATGAGGTAACATGGTAATTTTGTGCAAAGTGCCTGTACATGTGCAAATTTGACCTTTATGGCTTTTGGAGAAGTGTGCAATTTAAGATTAACAAAGGACAGAAAAATACCCAGTTTGTAAGATGTAACTTATCAAAATTGCTAAACTGGCTCATTTGAACTGGACTTTGACTAATTAAATGTTAAATAAGATGGAGGAAACTTGGGGATATGAAGAGCGATCTTTACAAATACTTCAGTGGAAGAAGTGCGCATATTCTGAAACACTACTAAACAAGTTAAGAACTCCTAAGTTATTGCTGTGCACGATAAATTAGATTGTTGTGTTTTAATCATCCATTTCAGATCCTCAACGAAGCTCGCGGGTTAAGGATTTTCAGAAGTCAGGGGACTTCTGTTCTCTGCCTGAAAGCAGAGCTTCTCTCTAGGCTTGGTGCCGTTTTGGCGCAGTACTCCTTTTTCTTGGGAGGAAGTAATGCCTTAAAGACGATAGTCAGGAACAAATTTCATCGTACCGTATACCTGCATATAAGCAACACTTCTCCTCTGACTGAAATTTGTGATTATTTTTAGGTGGGTATATGTTAAATGCACTTTTTTAGAGATGGGCCTTATAGCTGTGTATAAGCACCACTACAGCTCTGATTTGGGTGAACGCAGCAATCAAACTCATATTCGCACCAAAACTCGAGGAGATGGTCTCAGGCTTGGTCTGATTTCAGTTGAACTGTGGAGCGGCTTGTTTGTGGTGAGAACATGATTCATGCTAGTCCCTATCCAACTACGTACAAGGAAATCTATTGATATATTGATTGATCAAGTGCTAGAAAGGATTGCATATGTTTATCACTTAACTACAACTGCGGTAAAGTTTGTTTTATGTCAGATGCTTGTCAGATTTCTCCTACTTAAAAGGAACAAAATTCTCCCATTAAACACGTTGAATGTAAAACAAACTTTACCACAGTTAAATTACTCCTTTGACTAGACATAGCAAGTGAAATTGATGATGTGAAATGCTGGAAGCATATCAAACTTAATTACCGTGTTCAGATGAGCATGTTGAAGGTCAGCATCTGTTTTTTTTTTCTTTTCAGCATGCGTTCCATCCTCCTGTTCTGACTCTTCTTCATGTCATGTGAAGAAATATGCGGCAATAGGCAATTTCTCAGATTTTGTCTTGAAGTCAAGCTTCTGCTTTAGCTTGTGCTGTCATGCTTTTCTTGGTGTATAATGATGACTTTGATTAAGAAAATATCCCAACCATCTTTGTCTCATTTATTTAGTTCTCCTGGCATAGTAAAAACTACTTCCTGTTTTGATTTTGTTACTCTTGCCCCGAGACATTTCTGACCAATGAGAAACTGTTCTCACATGGCTTTTGTTCATATATTTCAGTCTGATTAGATTTTTTTCCTGTGTGAAACTGAACCAAACCAACTGATAAATGCAACATTATAATAATTTTATTCCTGATTCAAACAAGAGCAAGCAGACTGCAGGTCTGAAAACACCTTAAATGTCAGGCTGAGAATGAATGTTTCACTATCTTTTTCCACAAAATAATTCCCGGCCTTCTTATATGCCTTCTAAGTTAATTTAGATAAGCACAAAAAGTCTTTATCAGGCTGAAAGTATTTTCACTTTGGTTTTATCAGGCTTGGTGTCCATGATCACTCACAGGAGTTTAAACCAAGTTATCCAAATTTCTGAATGTAAAAGTGGGTGGAAAATTACCCATTTTACCCACCCAAGATAAATATAATACAGTATAAGAAGGGGAGTTGTATTAATAGTGATTATAAATGATTAATACAGGGATATTTTTGAATAACAGCAGAATTCATTTCATGTGAGCTGTGGAGTGTTTCTGTGGCTCACTCCCATGGAATATTAAAAAACATCCAGAAAATAAAAAGAAGTCTCAAAACATCAGAATTTTTTCTTTATGTAAAAAGCGATCTAGAATTTATGAATTTAGCATTTATGTAAAATGCTATCTAGAAAAAATATATATGGAAATTTACAAAACAAAGTTAATTAAATCTAACAAAAGAAAAAAAAAAAAGATTCACTAAAAGTTCTTGATTANAACAAAGTTAATTAAATCTAACAAAAGAAAAAAAAAAAAGATTCACTAAAAGTTCTTGATTAAGTCTGAGAAATTCTGCACACTGCAGAATTCATTTCATGCTGTCAGCCCTTGTGAAAGCCTTGGCTTGTGAAAATCTTAATTTCTGGACAGCCCAATTTTCAACTTGTTTCTAGAAGATTTTTGAGTCTAGAAAATAAAAATTTTAAAACACTTTAAAAAATTCAGGAAAAAAGAGAAGACATCCAGAAAAGTCTCAAAAACAAGGACATTTTCTCAAAACAAAAAAAAAAAAAGTCAAAAAAATCTAGAATCTAGAATTTTTAAAAATTTACTTTAGAGAAGGAAAAGCTCTGCACACTTGAATCCAATACAAGTAAAAGCTTTACTGCCAAGCTTTTGATTGTAGACCTTCTTCAGAGCAAATTTACTCTAGAAAATTTCAACAAATAGAAAACCATGAAAAAGTGACATCTGTGTAATACTACTATATTCCTTGTGAAACCCCTTGGCTTGTGATAATCTTGATTTAAAAAAAAAAAAAATTAAATATTTTGAAAAGGAATTCTCAAAAAAAAAACACCAAAACACAAACAGGAAAAATGTCCTTAAAAAAAGAAAAATATCTAAAAATTTAGAAAATGAGAAACAATCTTGATTGACAAAATGTAAAAAACAAACAAACAAAAAAAAAAACTTTACACTTGATTGTCATGATCCATTTTGATTTAGTCACGCTGCATCTCTTAATTACAAGACCTTGATTGTTGTTTACAGGTTTGACAGCTTTGACTTTCACAAGCCAAAATTGGCTGTCCTATTTAATAAGCGATCTTTTTCTTAAATGCAGCATTTTAGATGGCAAATTTAAGGCAAATTCTATAAAAACCTGCAAAAATGACTTTAGACTCCACAGGGTTAACAATGACCTTTTTTAAAATAACAGCTATTAGCCTGTAACTTATGATAAGTACACTAAAACCAGCCATTACACCCTGTCCTATACACTTTTACGCAGTAGGAAAACACCCCTCAAGAGCATCTCCTGCTGTACCTTGAGAAAAAGATGGAGGGGAGGAGGCGTGTAAGGAGGAGAAAACACCAGGAGGTAAATGAAGGAAGAGGGAAAAAAAGTGGGCAAAGAGCAGCCTGGAGAGCAGCATATGGTAATGGGGCCAATCCACAGCCCTTTAGAGCCATCAGGCCAGCAGTGACCTTAATGCCGCTGTCACACTTACTGCTGTAACATGGCTGCAGAAATGCTGGAGCGTGAGCCAAAACCACTCCAGTATATGTAAATATGAAAAACAAATCCCATTTGAATGTCAATGGCAAAACAGCATAATTTGCGTCATTATGTATTTTCCGCTGAGAATCTTTGGTAAAACCCACAACTATTACTCTGACAAAACATGCTCCACAAGAAAAGATTTTATGAGTTTTCTGTTTGTTTTGTTTTGCTTTTTTTTTTTTTTTTTTTTTTTGAGAAGACAGCAATAAATTAGATTTGATTCGTAACAGTTTCACTCTCAGGCAATAAAGCTGCAATTAATAAAAGCCCATCAGATAAACACAAAAACATGAATGGGAATATTACTGTGAAACCACTATTATCTCTGCCGAGGGGTTAGATTTTCCTCAGCGTCTGTCTGTCAGCGGGATATCTCAAAACGCAGTGGACCGATTTGATTGAAATTTTGGAGACAGGTGGAACTTGGGTCAAGAAAGAGTTGATTAGATTTTTGAGGAAGATCTGGATCAGATTTTTAAATCTTTTTTTTTTTTAACATTGTTAGATAGGGAATTTGCTGACATTTGTTGTCTGTTTCTCAAAAACTAAGCTGATCTTCATGAAAACATTCAGGTATGTCTAAAGGTGGACTGTCAACAGGTTTAGCATAAATCCAGATATTGATGCAGATATGGTGGATTACAACATATTAGAGCCCTGCACTGGCCCCAATTTTAGGCCTGTACCCAGCCTGTCCTTACACAGTTCTCTCCGAACCTGACCTGAAGCCCTAGACTTAATGAAATTCTCAGCCCCAGCCCGACCCCAGGCCCGTGATCTTTTTTGTTTTGTTTTCATCAGAAGTGGAAGTTTGACTCTTTTCAAAGTAAAAGTAGCGGCTGTTAGCTGCTGCTGCAGTGTTCACAAAACAGCAATGGCCGCAGTTTCTGAGCACCAACATGTGAGCACAGCATCAGGAGGTGTGTTATGACTGTGAATGGAGAGAGGAGGGGAGGAAAAAAAGCCCGAGCCTAGCCTGAGCCAGTGCTGTGAAATTCAGCCTGAAGCCTGGTCTGATTTTAAATTGCCTCAGGGCCCGAAGGGTCCCTAGACCCATGCAGGGCTCTACAACATATATGCTCAGATGGGGGCCACATTTATGTGTTGAAGTACGTGAACAAATAAGTCTACAAACCTGTTATGACAACTGATGTGTAGCTAATATGATGCTGATTCAGCAGGATAAACCAGTTTTGACCTATTTTCACTTATAGATGCAGAAGAAAATAATAATACTGCTGTACACTGAATTTGCATTAGAAATCTTTTTCTTTTCAAGTTAACAGCAGTGAAATTCTGGCTTTATATTGGCAAAAGCTATTAAAATCAGCAGATTCTATGGGGCTGATAGAGATGTGAGCTCCCTGAGAGAACTGTACTTAAAATATAAATTCAGTTTATTAAAGTATTTCTTTCTCTGTCTTCTGTCACCTCATCCTAATCTTAATCTTGTTTAAACACATCCATGTTTTGTGGTTGTGTTTTCAGCTGAGAGTGGATCATATTAATCTACCTACTGCACTTTCCTGCTCCATAGCAATAACACGTCAAGTTGACTTTTGCTTTGTCAGCTGTGAAAAGAACTGACATTATTGATTTCCCACCCTCCAAGATGTCTGCCATTTTTCTTCTTTTTACAACCTACATACAACAGTACAAATTGCTCCCAGCGTTTGATATGTAATTGAAAGTTACACTGTATTCTTCTGACGCTGCTCAGTATGAAGCAGCACCATATAGATTAGCTTTCAGATGGATATCCTCATCACGAGGAGAGGCCATGATCAATCATTGGGAGTTTAGAGGCGTTCTGTTACTGCAGGAAAAAGGAGCTTCTATGTTCCATACAGACAACGTCAATAACTGGGAGTGAGTTTCAAACCGGTGGTGAATGAATCAAAGCTGTAAGACGCATTACAGTGGATTCAATTGCTGTAGATTAAGATTTTATAAGTATTAAATGAGTAAATGATTTTCAGCCTTTGTAATTATTTGTCACAGTGTGATATGCAAAACACACCGTAACTCTTGTTGGTATAACCTGCAACTCATAAGCTCTAGTATACTGTATATATGCAAATATAAGCCAAGTTTTCATTACCAAATTTCACAAAGCAAATGGGGGGCTTATACACGAGAAATTCAAATTTGATCCCAGAGAAGGAAATTTCCAGGGTTGGAAATACTACCCATTACCACTACCCATGGAAAATAGTTTAAATCAGACCTTAGAATGAGATATTTCCTGACTAAACATCTTATCCAGCACATTTTGCAGCAGCCAGTAAGCCATGATCCGTCAGTTACGGTAATCAGCTGCTGAAATAAATATGTTTATCGGTACGTGGATTATTTTCAGAAAATCACAGGAATACTATGACAATACCCAGAAAAACAGATAATTGGCTTAACAAATAAATTGATGGAACAACATCAGGGGGTCGGCTTATTTACGAATTTCTTTAAAAATCTAAATTTGCAGGTAAAAATTGGGGGTCGGCTTATACTCGAGATCGGCTTATAGTCGAGTATATATGGTAATTCTGCATCATATCAGGTGGAAAAACAGGACATGGCTCCTTTACGGGGAACAAATTATGCATTGACAATTTCCCTCATGTTTGTAATGTATTAGGAGTATGTGTTGAATATTGTTAAAAGACCATACCAGCAGGTTTGCATGTTTAAGCCCAATATAGATAACCCACAATAAATGTTGTGGTACCGACAACCAATTTCCAAAACACAAAACCATATAGTAGCTTTCCTGTTATTTTTCCAAATTCCCCAATCTTTCAAAATCAAATATTCAGGTGATTCACCCACCTTAAACTTCAGTGTTTCACTTTCTAACACTCATGCATGTTTGTAAAAGGCAAGGTCTTTTTTAACTTCTCAGTAAAAGCTGTCTTCACCTGGGAAGTTATTTCCTGTCTTCCATGCAGCTCCATGTTTGATTGGTTAAATAAAGTTACTTTGACAAAAAAACTTAATAGATGTCATGTTTGCTGTGATGGATTACATATCTCAAGTGTGTTTCAAGTCTCTACAAGTTGATTTTAATAGTGTACTGGAATGAATTGAAACCAACTGCAGTCTGAAAGTTAGGGAAAAAAATTATAAAATGTATCATTTCATTAGTATATTTTGAGAAATGGTTGTCAGTAACATCAGTGTAAGCGATTTGTATATATTGGGCTATATATCACTGGTATTGTCCTTTAAAGTGGTAGAACGTGAGGTCCTGAACTGCACCGATAGCTTAGTGTTTGATTGAACCTTGACTTCTGTTACTTGCTGACATCAAAATGTAACACAAATTTATCTGCCTGCACACCAAGAACAAGGCTAGCGAGAGAGGCTTTGGCTAGCAACTGTGTTTTGTTGCCAGCTCAGACCTGATGCAGCTGGCCAGTCAGAACAGAGCAAAGTTTTCCAGAGGGAACCTTAAAGAGACAGTGCCTAAAGCAGCCTGTTTTTACTCAGTGTGCACAGCAGTGCTGCAGTGAGAGAGAGTACAAGTGAATCTGTGTTTGTTGCACATTAAAGCTTTGAAAAAATTTCAAAATAGAACCTAAATGAAAACAACGTGGAAATCTGCATCACAGTCCCCTTTAGAATTAAAGATGCAGTAGAACACCTAGATGTACGAAAACCGCCAATGAAATGAAACAAACCCACAGCATCATTTTAGTTTTAATTTCCTAAATGCCTTCCTCTCAGATTTGACATCAAATGCCCTTTTATGTCCAAACCATTAGATGCTGTCAGATTTACACGAATTCATCTGAATGCATATTGACCTAGATTGTGTCTCGCTGAAGTGCTGGCTATCTTTTATTTTGTCAGCCCAACATGTTTGTGTAATATTGTTCTCTGTCACATTTGTGGCTCTATCTGATTCTGCGAGCGTTAGCGCGCCGCAGATAACGGCTCTGTTTGAATGAGCTTGTCTCTCTGTCGTGTGTGCAAGCCAAACAGTGATATCTTCCCCCCCCTCTCTCTCTCGCCCTCGNTCTCTGTCGTGTGTGCAAGCCAAACAGTGATATCTTCCCCCCCCTCTCTCTCTCGCCCTCGATTTCCATCGTTCCTGCCACGCTTATTCTGTGCAGATGGTAGATGCATTTGTGTGTGTGTATTTCCATTTTATGAAGTAATAGTTATACTTTCACTTTTGCACAGGGTCCAGAGCTCTATAGGTGCATCAGGTGAATCATAAGAGAAATGTACCGTGTGTTGCTGTTATATAAACTGCAGACCCAGCAAAAGGACACATAATGTGCCTCTTTAATGGACACTGCATGTTTAA
This sequence comes from Lucifuga dentata, assembly GCA_014773175.1. Lineage (NCBI taxonomy): Eukaryota > Metazoa > Chordata > Actinopteri > Ophidiiformes > Bythitidae > Lucifuga > Lucifuga dentata. Next base: position 181,505 of record VXCM01003571.1, read on the forward strand.
AAATTGTGGCAGGTTACATGGAAGAGCCTGGTATCTTGACTAATAGTTCGATGAAAACAGAAAAGTGAAAGTTTGTGACGACTTCTGCTTTTAATTCTGGATTTAAAAATAAAAGTTATTTTTGCAGCAAGTTTTATGCCCATATTTTACCTGGGTTTTAATATCTTGATGCAGTGGGTTCAAACACAGCCTCTGCTTTTCTGAGGTTTTTATCTTCCTCCTTCATCCTCTCAGTTCTTTTAAATTAAACGGTGCGTTATCTGAATGAAATATGCAAAATTGTATAAATATTGGCACCGCTAAGGTGGTGATTAACAATGCAAAAATGCTTTACAAAAAGACAAATTAAATGTTTTACTGACAAAGGAAGTTTATAGAGACCATTTCCCTTTTATGTTTCCTCTTTCAGGCACGTGGTCTTTCTCTGTTTCGGAGCTAGCCATCCCGGGGGCTGAGATAGGCCGCATCTCAGCGACTGATGCTGACCTCAGCGAGAACGCCAAGCTGGAATATACCATCCTGGACGGAGAGATGGGGGACACGTTCAACATCACCGGCGTGAACCAAGAGGCGGTCATCACGCTCAATAAGGTGAGGCATGGATAACAGGAGAGAGGGAGGGAGGGAGGGGCAGATGGAATGAGGGGTCGAAAGAGAAGGGTATGCGACGGAACGGAGAGGAGGAAAAAGTCATTTGGATCTCAGGAGAGAGAGAGCGGGAGGAAGAGAAGGGGCAGACAGAAGGGACGGACGAGGGAGGGAAAGGGCATTCTGTCGATGGAGGGAGAGAGATATGGATAGAGAAATGAAAGAGCGTGTGCAGGAGGGTGTCAGTCTGGAAGGGTAAAGAGATGAAGGTTAGGAGAGGAAAGGAGAAAAGGAACAAGTGAACACATGATTAGGAGGAGAGATGACTAAGGTAACGTGGGCAGGTTTTTAGAGAGATGTTCTGTTTTGTCTATATGAGTCAAGCCATAGCCGACACACACACACACACACACTCATTTTTGCTAAAACTCATCAGTCTACATGAAAACCAAAACACAAAAAGACACCAAGACTTTATGATTCATTTCTCAGCTTTTTAATTTGATCTCTTGTAACAGGGATCTATATTTGCCTTACCATTTCTCCGTGTGACTCAATCAGAAAAGAGCGCTTTGACGGATTACGACCAACAAATTTCCTGCTCAATTCACTAGCTGTGAACGAGCTTCTTTTTTAATCAATATTTCCATCTGTTTGCAGCAAATATCCCCAAACATCTGCACAAAAAAACTCAATCGATGCATGGAAGCATCCAAATGCAAATGTTTGCGACGGCGGCGGGAGTGTAATTTGCAGCTAAAATGTTTTGACCGGCGTTGAGCTGTTTTGACTGCTGCCTTTCAGAAACGACTTCCCGCGCTGGGCGTGTGCGTTTACGGCGGGATCAATGAGGCTCTGTCACGCTGCGTCGCTTCATAATCCTTCCTCTTTCATAAATCATGGAGATGATTTCAATTTCAAACCGTCAATCCGTCAGCTGCCTGCTGTACTGATTAATTGCGCTCTGATGACGACGCGTTGGAGTTGAGGGTGATGAGTGCTGACGCCTGCTTATTACATGCTAAGTACATATGTGTTTGTCCCAGGAGAAGCATAGGACCTGATGTAAGTGTAGAGGAGGAGGAGGATGCTGTGTGTGGAGCATGTCTGAGATATAACATTTGATATGAGATTATCTATTCAAAGTGCATCAATGAGAAACATACACACACGTCTCCATTAATGCTGTCAAACACTTGTATGAACTTCGGTACATTTGTGTGTGTGATGTATGGTGTGTGTGTGTATGTGTGTTGCACATATGCGCTTTTTGTTCTGCAGTCTGTGTAACAGTAATGCATCTGATATAATTTGACTGACTATATGATTGCACATAAGAGTTGAAAAAATGCAAATGTGTTTATACATATAGCTCCATGTCCAGTATATTTATTAGGATGAGGATGTTGCATTCTTCCTCTTTTTCAGTATATATATATTTTTGTGCCGTTGGGCCTGTAAGGCTTCCACAGTACGTCTCTGCCAAAATCTACATCTTGCCATTTTTCGTGCCTTTATTTATTCGTTATAGAATACAGACTGTTTCCATACCGATTATTTGAATATTTATTCAGAATATCAATCAGTAGGTTTGCATGCATGTGAAAACTTTGAATCTACGTGGGATTAAGCCAGTAAATCTATTTCAGACATCATGTAGGCCATAATTAGACCAATTAGTTTTTTGTAAATTGATTTATTCAGGCATGTAAATGTTATAATCAGAGGAAACTTCCTCCACATGCATCTCCTCACCTGTGGGATTCTCCTCATTCTCCAATTATGCAACCATCATGTATATTTGATGAATGCTGGAATCCTATTAATTCCATCCATGAATAACTCTTACTCACATTATTGCCTTAATTGCAGTACAGCGTGCATGTAAACATACTGAGTGTGAAAATAATTTGTTAGTGTGAGATATAACAGGTTTCGGAAAAAAAAAATATATATAATTCATTATTATTCTATATTGCAGCAATGCACAAAAATATGCTTTTGAATTAACCAGTTTTGAAAACAAACTTTGAGCATATATTTTAATTCTTTTGCTGTGATATGATGGTATAGTAATTTTTTTTTTTTTCTTTTTTGTTATTGTGATATTTTATTCAATAANTGATATGATGGTATAGTAATTTTTTTTTTTTTCTTTTTTGTTATTGTGATATTTTATTCAATAAGAAGAGCTAAATATACACAAAATAACAGCTATTAGCAAAGTCACTCTGTTTTGTGTGTTTGCTAGAAGAGATGATACATAGTGTGTGTGTGTGTGTGTGTGTGTGTGTGTGTGTGTGTGTGTGTGCGCACTGTAAAGGTTTTTTTCCACACCTACGTGGTTTGTTCCTGTTCAGTCAGACTCGGGTTCGTTTCTCCTCTTTGTGCAGTTCATTTGAGCAGGTCTGAACAGCGATCGGTTCAAAATAACGATGCTGATAACTAGTCATGTGGTTAATATTAAGTAAACTGCAGCTTTGATTAGCAAATCCAACGAATGCTTTGAAAAGGTCATAAAACAGTTTTCAGATGAAACATTGAGGGTTAGCTTGTTGTATGTGCTAAATATTCGCTTCATTCTCTTGTTCAGGCAGCATGTCTTCTTATAATGTGAAACAATACACAGCAACAAGCGGATTTCCAGACTTGAAGTCCAGGCTTGAAGTCAAAGTTAGCATTTTGCTGCCACAGTTTCTGTGTCTTCTTCTTCTTTTCCTTTTGGCTTTCCCTTCAGGGGTCACCACAGCGAATCATCTGCCTCCA
>VXCM01003572.1:0-19887 GCA_014773175.1 Lucifuga dentata
TAAAATATATACGCTAGATACGCACCTTAGTAAAATATATACGCTAGATACGCACCTTAGTAAAATGTATACGCTACATACGCACCTAAGTAAAATATATATGCTAGATACACACCTAAGTAAAATATATACGCTAGATACGCACCTTAGTAAAATATATACGCTACATACGCACCTAAGTAAAATATATACGCTTGATACACACCTAAGTAAAATATATATGCTAGATACGCACCTTAGTAAAATATATACGCTAGATACGCACCTTAGTAAAATATATACGCTAGATACGCACCTTAGTAAAATATATACGCTAGATACGCACCTTACGTAACTGTTCTGACTTATGAACAACCGTGGGAACTCTTTCGTAACCCGGGGACTTCCTGTAATCAAAAGTCATTTACGTGACGTTGCGTGAACTGTAAACTTCATATTTGTTTGTATGCTTGTTTCTCCATCTGTGCTGCCATACGCTCCTGAACCTGCAGCAATCAATAATCATGATATTAACATTTAATAATAATAATAATAATAATAATAATAATAATAATAATGATAATAATGATAATAGGCTCTGTGCTCCTTCTGTATCCAGACGTACGTGTTAGCAGGTGAAACATTGNATAATAATGATAATAGGCTCTGTGCTCCTTCTGTATCCAGACGTACGTGTTAGCAGGTGAAACATTGAATGTTAAGGAAAACAGGAAAACTAAAATATAGTATATTGATTTGGAAAATGGTTGGCAGTAACGTAATGTGTACTAAGGTATTATTTATTTGGCTTAAAGGACCATACCGGCGATCATACATGTTTGAGCCTAATATATTCAATTATCATACATGTAACGTTACTGACAATCATTTCCCAAAGCATACTACTGGAACGGTGAATTAAAAATGTTTTTCCTACCTTCCAGACCTCCATTGGTTTCAGTTCATTCTGCTATTAAAATCAACTTGTTGATACTGTAAACGTTCTTGGGATAGGTAATCCATCATCACCAACAAGACGTGTATTCAGGTTTTTTTAGAAGTTATGTAATTTTAGTGTTTAAGCTCAATAAAAAGCGTGGAGTGAATGTATGCCTCCACCGGGGAATATAGTCCCAAAAGAAGACCTGCGTTTATGGAAAAATTTAAAGGACCGTGACTTCATAAGGCTGTGTAACTATTAGCAGGAGAAACATGGATTTTTAAGGTGGGTGTATCACTTGAATATTTGATTTTGAAAGATTAAGAGATTTAGCAAAATATCAGGAAAGCTGAAATACGGTTTTATCCTTTGGGAAATGATTGTCAGTAACGTAACGTATGAAAACTGAATATATTAGGCTCAAACATGCAAAAATAGGTGGCATGGTCCTTTAACATTTAGACGTATGTAATACAGTATTTATTTACTTATTGCCTGTTTCACATGACGATGTGGGTGTTTTGGATGTTTTTGTTCTCCTGCCTGATGAATTCTGTATATGTTGACCTTTGTTGGTCTTGCTGACCCTAAGTGGGGTCTTATGAGAAATAAAATAATAATAATTATTATTAAAAGGTGTAAAATTTTGGCTCAGTTTCAGGCTTTAGCTCCAAAATGGCCCCCACACATTCTGTCACAAATTTTTAATTATGTAATTTTCTTCACCCACTTACCCTCTGCAAGGTCTCACACACACACACACACACACACACACACACACACACAGGCCTTTTTATCTGGACAGCTCTGCAGCTTATCTGCTGGGCGTCCTGCTCGCTCTCCTGTCTGACGTGTTCGTAGCGTGTTGAAGTATTTAGCGTCCGCCATGTTTGTTTCTCTGTCAGCTTCTCTGACACCCCAACGCCTCCTCCATCACCTCCCAAAATATTGATTACATTACTGACAGGCTGACTGATGGATGCCCCGTGTGCTTTTGTATGGACACACACACACGGACTTACCTACTCGTGTTAAAGTGTGAGGATGATGGATGGATACGTACACAGAGAGGCAACTGGTCAATATGTTGACAGGCAGGTGACCATGAGCATCCCTGACCTGAGAGAGAGAGAGAGAGAGAGAGAGAGATCAGTCTTCAGTAGTTTCAGCATTATAATTATCATATTTACTAGAATTATAAAGGAACGATAAACTAATCGTCCATATTTTATCTCTTTCATACCATGTATGACATGCACGTATGGCGAAACAGGCAAAATATTCATTAGATATTAAATCTGTGTGTGTGTGATATGAACTTTACGCTGACACTTTTCAGTCCTGTGTTGTTGGATGTCTTGTTGTTTTGCTTTGTTGCTCGTTTTTGTCTCCCTGTAGTTGCTGGTTGCTGTTGTCAATGTTGCAGAGTTGCATTTGTCTGACTAACGAACAAACTAGTTAGCTAGCTAGTTAGCTAACTTCATCGCAGTTAGCTAACTAGATAACTAGCTAACTAGACAGTGATGGATGCCAGAAACTCCTGCAGGCTCATGGGAAGATGGATGGATGGATGGATGGGTGGATGGACCTAGATGATGGAATGTGGATGAATGGATGGATGAACAAACAGATGGAAGGATGAATGTATAGATGGATGGACAGATCAATGGATGGATGGATGGATGAATCTGCAGACAAACAGATGAATAGCGGATGGACAGATGGATGAATGGAGGTATGGACAGATGAATAGAAGGATGGATGGATGAAGGTGTTACCCTGAGGACTCGTAGGGAGCGGGACTCGTGTTGCGTTCGCTGTCGGCTCAGAGCTTCCGACACTGAAGCGGAGGTGAGTCAGAGTCCAGACTTCACTTTGGATCAGCATCAGAGTCGTCGTGTTACCGTTTGTCACCTCAGACACACACAAACACACACACACACAGCAATGGCAACAGACAGATGGGGGTCTGACGGAGAGAGAGAAAAGAGAGAGAGCTGTCAGGACTTATTGTTGCTCCGTCCTGCCACCCAAAGTGACACTCACTTTGTGTGTGTGTGTGTGTATTTGTGTCAGTATTTTGTGTATCTGTCATGTGTAGCATGATGTGGATGATGGCCTGCTTGTGGCATTGCCTTCTGTTCTCAGCTGATCGCCTTTCATCGCACTTCTCTCTCTCTCTCCCTAACCGCCTTCATCCCTCCATCTTTCCTTCATCCCTCCATCTTTCCTTAATGCTTCCTCTCATCCTTTATCCTGCACTTCACCTCCTTTCTCCCCCCTTCTTTTTTTTAAATTTTTTCTTTTTCTCATGTGATCAATTCCTAATCAATTCCTAATCCCGCCTTATCCTCCACTTTCTCTCATCCCTTCCTTCTTTATTTCTAACGTCTCCTCTCTGTTCCCTTGCTCTTCCTTTCCTCATACGTGTTCCACGCGTGTCCCCCTCAGAGCAGCTTTATTCGTCCTCGTGGAGTTACAGCGAGGCGGCTATAGAAATGAAACTTTTTTTTAACATAAAGCTTCTTCGTTCGTCCTCTGAACGTCGTTTCCTCCTCCGTTTCCCCGGAAAAAAACACAGAAACGTTTTCCGGAACTTTCCTTTGTTGCACCGAGTATGACATGTTCCTGTACAGGAAGTGAAGTGTGTTTTAGCTCACGTATTCAGCTCACTAGACCGAACATCGCCGACTAGTCACAGGAAAACTTCCAGTCAGACGGTCGTGCCGTTTAACAGAAACACGCTGTGCTTGATTCTGTTTCTTGTCGTTTACTGAAGTTGTCATGGAAACGATGCGACGTCACGCGCTCATCACGGTATTTGCAGCCTGGAGGGAATAAAGGAGGAACTGATCCCGTTCTTCCTGCTGCGGATCATCCAGATAAATTCATTCCTAATTCCGGGGAATTCTTTTCTCCTGTTTCTCATTTCTGTTTGTCTTCATTGCAATCAGTTAAAGCTCAGGACTTAATGAGCTGTGGACTGTGATTGGCTGATTGGCTGAATATCTCGTTAGCACTAAAGGAGTTTTAGTTTATATTGCAGCTTTTTAGGAATGACAAATTCAAGGAACAGTAAAGACTTTAGGCTGCAGATGGTTAAATAAAAACCTTCACTAACTCAAATCTCTTTCTCTCTGTTTTTTCTCTCTCTCTCTCTCCCCCTCTCTCTCCCCTGTATCTCTCTCCTGTTTCTCTCTCTCTCTCCCTCTCTCTCTCTCTCTCTCTCTGGTTAAATGAAGCGAAGGGTTCCAGGGTGGCTGCAGTTCTTCTTCTTCTGTCATATTCTGCTCCTTAGATTCGTTTCTCTCTGTCTTCCTGCCAAACACATTATTCTAAACGCCGCTGTCTGCGCTGACGAGACGCCGGACATCAGAATGTCTGACAATTCAATAAATATTCCATAAAAATCTGTTTCCACACAATTCTTAATTAGAAAAAAAGATCTAAAAGAATCTGTGAGGTAACAAATTTCTGAAAAAAAAATTAAATTCATATTAATATTAATTAATATTAATAATACTAAGTATAATAGACCTTGAAAATGACATTGTGAGCCTATGAAAGCTTTTGAAGCGTTACTGGTTTCGTAATGATCAGGTCTGGTTTTCTGTCGTCTCGTGTTGTTCTGGACTCAGAAACCAGGTTTTCCTGTTGTCTTTTCATCAGCAGTCAGACCAGAATCAACAGCATCGTCTCTGTTTCATCCTGTTTGGAGGAGTTTATCTACACTTTTTTCTTTATTTGGTTCGACTCTTTCTTTTCCTCGTCTTTTCATCTCTTCCCTTCGTTCTCTTCTGCCACTCTGTGGTTTTGGTGTTTTCATCAATTGCTCAGTTTTGTCCCTCCTCTCCCTCCGTTCTCTCGTTATTTTTGAGTGTTTTCAGCCTCCCTCCCCTGTCGTGTGTGTGTGTGTACATGTGTGTTTTTTCTAAGCCTGTCAGCCTTCTGAAGTGTGTGTTTGTGTGTGTTGTGTCTAGTAAATGGCCCCTAGGATCCCCTGGGTTGCATCTCAAATGTACTCACAGAGAGGAGAGACATGGCTAAGACTGCATGCCTTTCATTAACAGGTGGAGGGAGAGGGAGAGAGGGAGAGAGAGAGAGAGATTTTTTATCCAAAACGAGAACGCTTTGGAAGTGTAAACATGATTTTTTTGGCTTAGACTTTTCTGTTAAATATTAAAGACGTTATAAATTTTGCTCCTCCTGATGGTCGTCAGCCAGACACACGAAGCTAAAGCCAACAGGTGTGTTTTGTACACAGGTGCAACCGCAGACAGGTAGCATTAATTACTGAAGCGCTAACTGCTGATTAAAGATTCTTGGACATGTTTATACGTGACGAAACATTTTCTTCTTATTGTGGTCACAGCGCGTCTTTTCCTCTGGTAAACTCCGTCAGAAAAGCTGCCTTTCAAACCTGCCGGCGGGTTTGAAAGGCATGTTTTCTTTAAACAATCGCCAAAATTACACCATTTGTCATAGCCAGAAACTTTAAAAATCAAAATTATCGTTGGGTTTTTCAAATTTCCGACGGTCCTTGAGCTAACCATCTGCGCCTAACACTTCCGTAAGGAAACGTAACCAAATCTAAGCTTAAAATAGTGATACTTCCTCAAAATCACTTTATTATAAATGTCTCGTTTAAAATTTGCTATAAATAAACTGTTTGTACAATCCAAATTCTGTAAAAGCAACAAATTCTGCATTTTTTGCTGCAACTAGCAAGCCTGGAGCGCCTCTGTGCTCTTTAACAGTCACATGACAACAATTCAGCGAGTCATTGGCTGAATGCAGACTGCACAGGCACACAAAGCCTATTAATTATAGAGATTATAGGCTGTAAAAATGTAAATAGTTCAGTATGTATAGTCCCTTTTTTTTTTATTTTTTTTAAATTTTATTTTTCCAGTATTGGTAACACTTGGAAAAATGTATATATAGATTACATCTTTTTTTTCAATTTTTTAAAATAAATTATCAAAGAAATTCAACTTACATTTTTTTTCTTTTTTTATGATTTATGACATTATAACTGTGTTATACTACACAAAAGACATTTCTGAGTTCTTCCTACATATAGTCATGATTGTGCTGCTTCCATAGAGGTGCAGGACTTGCAGCTACAATGAAAAATGAGCCACAGTGATAAAAATGTGACAGGAGCAAAAACCACCCAGAAAGTGTTGGGAGTCCAGAGGGGTTAAACTGTATTTTGCGTTCCTCTGCGTTGGATTTCTCCTGACATGATTGTTGAATATTGGTGCTAAATGATGCTTTCAGACGCTGCAATAAAACCACATTCAGAGGAAATAAAGCTGGAAGTGAAAATCTACGGTGGATGAATGGCCGCCCTGCATACTGTCTAACAACTGCTGCAATACCAAACCATCTGTATCTGGCCAGTTTTCTGCAGAAAGAAGAAAATAAACCACTTAAACACAACATGTTCTTTCCAAACATACACAAATGAAACCTGTTTATTCTTATATCTCTGCAGCTTTTGCTTATTGATCACTTGTAATAACCTTGCTGCAGATCTGTCATTTCTAGTCCCTTATGACGAATTACGACGTCTCCCAAATGCATCTTCTCACACTGAATAGTGAACACNACCGAGATGGGTTTTATTGATATCGATTTTGATGGAAGGCTTTAAGTCTCTGCTGAAGGAATCTGAAGGCTGTGGTATTTTTAGACGTTGTCGATCTGGCAAAGAGCAGAAAATCGATGTGGACGACATCAGGCTCGACGCTGGACTATATGTTAGAATACCATATATTATATATGGAGAGAAATATTGGCTCTTAGTACAAAGTCGCCTGATCAAATGAGTCCAGGCTGCCTGACTGATTTCAGGTGTTACATCCACTTCAGTCAGTCTTCTATCAAAGCAAACAGATCAATTAACGGCTGGAGGAGGAGTTTTAAAGGACCATACCGTGGTTTTGCATGTTTGAACGCAGTATAATAGGAATACACTTCCTTTAAGAATTAGGGAAGTGGCCTCTTTTAAAACTCTTTTAAAAACTTATTTTTATAGGATGGCTTTTAACTGGAGTCTTTTTTATTTAATGTTTTTTTTTTTAATCTTTGTTTATTGATCATATTGATATTACTCTGTTGTGTAAATACTGTGTATTTTTGTTTTTATGCATGTGAAGCACTTTGTAAACTTGTTTTTTTTAAAAAAGTGCTACATACATAAACTTTATTATTATTATTGTTGTTGTTGTTGTTGTTATTATTATTAGTATATATACAACCCGTATACACGTTACATTGCTGACAACCATTTTCCAAAACATACCATCATCATCATGTTACCCCTATGGCTTACCATTTTAAATTCTTTTATTTTTAGTTTTTCACTTTCTTATTTTCCACTTTTAATTGTCTTATAATTTAATTATTTTCAGGCAGCTTATGGAGAGCTGCCTGTTCAAGCCCTTGGAGAGTTTTCTGCAGCTCTCCTTCACATTTTTTTAAACTTTTTTTCATTTCTCACATTTTGTATTTTTTTTTTTTTTTTTTNAAAAAAAAAAAAAAAAAAACTACTACTGGAGCGGTAAATATTAGAATTGTTTTTCCTACCTTCAGACTGCCTATATGTTATATAAATCGGCTTGTAGAGACGTGAAATGTGCTGAGATACGTAACGCGTCACAGCAAAGATGACGTTAATTAAATTTTTTTTGTCAAAGTAACTTCATTTAACCGATCTAACATAAAAGCTGCACAGAAGAAATGTGGGAAAACAGTTCCAGGAGAAGACGGCTTTTAGTGAGGAAATTAGAAGACGATGCTTTCTACATTCACACGCATGTTTACAGGCGAAACATTGAAACATAAAGGACCATACCACCCATTTTGCATGTTTGAGCCTAATACTGTAAATGCTCTAATAGTGGGCGGGGCCTTTATTTACCTCAACCGTGGAGAGAAGCCGGCCTTTATAAGATTCAGGCTTTTATTGGAGACGGGCCTTTATTTCTAATTAAGGATGTAGAACTACGTGCTTCTCGCCAAACTTTCCCTTTGCTGTGTCATAATTTATTTATGTTCTTCAGTTTTCCATTAAAAACCCTGGGAATGATGACCGCGGTAAAAATCCGTTAAGTCAGCGCTCCCTGCAGCAGTTATTACGGGAGGCGCAGTGAGATTCAAACTGAAATGAGCCTCGTAGCGGCTAGCCGCTGATAGACGCACCATAATACATTTAAGAAAATTAAAAAAATAAACTACTGCTGATATGGAGAAACATTTCACAGTGTGATCATTCCTCTATCAGCTTTTAGAAAAGTTCGTTTTCATCCATTTTATCCACGTTTCCAGGTTGGTGTGTTACAGCGGAGCGTCACTCGCTCCTCGCCGGGGAGGAGCTCCATGTTTACGGCTTTGTTTCACGCTGAGTCCGCTCGTTCCTTCTGGCTGAAAGGACAACGGCTGGAGGTTTTTAAAGCGGTTTGGTACTTAAAACGTAGATACTTCATCTGGTTATGGAGCCCAGGCTGGCTCAAGGAGACAGAGAGGAAAAAAAAAAGGCGTTCAAATGATTTAGTAAGTCATTTTTCCTCCGTTAGCCTCCCAGGCTCTGTAGTTAGCATTAGCAGCAGCAGAATACACTGATGTTATTTGTCTGGACCAGTAACAGACATAAACCAACCCGGCCTTTATTAGGAACCGGCCATTATTTGAATACCGGCTTTTAATAGAGAATTTACAGTAAATTCAGTTTTCATACACGTTTATGGTGGTTTTGGCTCCAACAGGAAATGCGGCCAAGCAGCATTTTATCTCAACTTTTGCTGAAAGATATTCCAGATGCAGGACTTAATTTGTGTTGACCAGGGGAAGCCTCCTCCTTTCATCACCACTTAAATCTAATATCCTCCAACATCTCAGGCTTCGCTGACTCACGGCGGTCATGCCCCCGTGCCAAAGCATGGCGTGGATAATTAATCTAATTTTAGGTCTGGCTGTGAGTGTTAGCCTGTACACAGCTTTCATTCTCTCGTCACAGAATCTGAACGCTGTGATAAAAGATAACGTTTGAACATGAAATGCTGATAATGAGCGGCAATTAATTCTTTATAATCCATGTGTCCGGATGACTGGAAACATGTATCCTGATTATAAGTTTATGATATTTGGGATTTGATGTTTACATGGCGTTAATCAGTCAACGTTCTGGAGATGTCTGAACACGACATCGGCTCAATAATAACTGCGATCATCTTATCGCTGGTAACTGAAGATGGGAACGACAAGCGATATTCAACCTATCCTTCATGTTATCCGAGTCAGACGTTCCCATTTTCTTCAAACTGTACATAATAATGATATCATTTTTCGTATATTTTTCTGACTACTATGGGACTTGAGTAGAATGTGAGCTTGTGCAGAGAGGAGAGAGAGATGAGACAGAAACCTGATCAGCTTGTTTAGAGATACATAAACTTCAAAAATAATTGGGTTAATAGAGCACAGATTGATTGTTAAAGCATTTCCTGACTGCAGAAATATCCTGTATATTCAACAAGGAAACAGGAATAACCAGCATTTTACCGTTTCATCACACTAGCTAGTTACCATAAATACTCTATTAGTGGGTGGGGCCTAAATTTACCTCAACTGCAGAGAGAACCCAGCCAATACAGGACAGGCTTTTAGAAGAGACAGGCCGTTATTTCTAATTTTGCTGATAGACAAACCATGACAGCATAAAAACACGCCGCCACAGTGTGAACACGCCTCCAGGCAGCTTTTAGAAGGACGCATTTTCAGCCATTTTTCCCGGTTGATGATGACACGGGCTCCACGTTTGTTTTACGTTGAGCCGGTCATGCCTTCTGGCTGGAAGGACGAAGCTGGAGAGGTTTTTAAGCGGTTTGACCTCCAAACATGGCTGCTGTCATCTGGTGGCAGCAGCAGATTACATCATAGTTTCCTGACAAACACCAAACCCGCCTTTATATGAGACCGCTTTTATTTCATCCTGCTGACTCCGCCCCCCGGCTATTAGTAGATACTGGCTATTGTTTGAATGCTGGCTTTTAATAGAGAATTTACAGTATGTTGGCATTAGACATTTCAGATGTAAAGTTTGGAGTTAAATTAGGGACTACTGTACGTGGAGTAGGAAGTACGTGGATCCTTCGGTGAGTTCCTTGTTCACCGTGCTTCAAATAGACCACGATTATTATGGAAATTAGAGAAAGTGTTCTAGTCAAAAAATCGGCTGAATAAAGTTTATAAAGTTTAGTGTGCAGACGAGTTGGACTATATGCGATATCATTTTGCTCATAATACTGGGGTAATTTTTCATATGAGAATAGTTGTCATATCCTGATATTGACAATAATATGGTGTGATAACATGAATGATACGCAACAAGAAGAAGCAAAACCAACATGTCTGAAAGTAGCAGGCTAGCATCTGATGAATTAGCTTTTAAAAAGGAGCTTCCTCTGATGTTGAAATGGTTTAGCTACAAGGCTAACTGGCTAACAGCTGAAGGTGACAACTTGTTTCTCCACCTGAAGCAGAAACACCTGGTAAATACCAAGAAAGTCACATGAGGAGGAGACGAGGACAAAAAACAAACAGGAAGTAACGCTGACTCAGTCTAGCATAGCTGGAGTGTTAGCTAGCTGTACTTCCTGTGTCAGAACAAGCTAACGGTGGAGGGAAATTAGCTTAGCGGTGACTTGTGATGCATGAACAGTGTTAGCTTAGCCACTAACAGTGTTAGCTTAGCTGCTACGCTAACTTCAGGTGAGTTCTTGTCTTGTGGTGGATTTGGACTTCAGAGCGTATTTAAGTTTAGCGTCATAGAGGCTATTTAGCTCTGTAGATCATCATCAGTCATTTTATTTGCTGCTATTATCTGTGTTTTATAACGACTGAAGATGAGCAGCTAAGGCTAATCTGACTTATTGTTTACAAGCTAAAATATTACAGGATTTAGTTATTTCTGCTTTTACTGAAGAGAAAAACTCGACATTTCTACTTTTACACTGATTCAGTTTTACTCATTTGCTGTATTGCTCACTTCTACATCACCATGACAACATTAACTGTTCATATCATCTTGAATATCTTTATCACAAAAATACCTTCAGATGTATCATGATATTATTTTGAGGCTCCATCGCCCACCTACAGCCTGTTTAGCTGCTGCAGCGTTCTGATGACGTCCCATCAGGCTGCACGTGCACGCTCGCCATGTTTTTTCTGAGGACAGACAAGGTCGGGTTTACGGGTAACGTGAGGGTAAATTACGGCTCACAGGTAGCAGAAACGGAGGAAAATAAATCTAGCCGTTGTTGTTATTTTCTCTTATTTATCATTTTTAACACTAAACTCATAAAGATGCACATCATTACGATAATAGAAGAAGCAGAAGCCTTCCGCTTTAATCGCCCCCAAAGTATTTCTAAAAGCATCTCTGGCCTTCATGACTCATGCTGGTTGCGTCCTCTCTGTGCTAAAGTTTGGCATGGATAATTAGTCTATTTTTAGCACGTGCGTGTGTGTGTGTGTGTGTGTGTGTGTGTGTGTGTGTGAGTTCAAAACACTGGACAGCATTGTGATACTCCCTCAGGAAGCACATTGAAGGCTGCATCATGTTGATGTTGCATTATGTATTATGAAGCTCGCTCTCTCGCTCTCTCTCGCAGTTCACATATTAAAAGGGGCTTGATACCTGTAGAAACTGAAGCACCTGTGATAATAAAATTATGTCAAATTAATCTCTCTCTCTCTCTCTCTTTCTTTGTCTCTTTGCCTCTCTAGCAGCAGATGCGGTGCCGGTACGGAAAGATGGGGATCAGGTAAAAAAAAAAAGCCATTATCTTTTTTTTTTTCAATGCATCCACAATTTCTGCACATCCACATCTATTTGAGCATTTTGCTGAAAGCCACTGTGATAGAATTCAAAAGCGGTTGGCGCCGTGTCTTCAGATCTCCTCTTACATCTCCAGCCAGAGATGGTGGAGGTTGGGTGTAATTTTGGGTCTCGTCAGATCTTTTAGAGGTGAGGAGAAGAAGCGCTACCGTGGTACTCACCTGAGCGGCTCCCCGCTGAGCGACGGCCGGTCCTCGGCTTTGAGAAAGGTTGCTCACATCTAAGGTTAAAAGAAAAATGTGGTTGTGGATTTGGGTTTGTCTGAAGTGCCGCATTTATTTATTCATCAATTGTTATGGTTGTGTTTTGTGACTAAATTCTTCATTAAAAAAGTAATAGAGCAAAAAATAACTTTGGACTCCGGAGGGTTAAAGGACCAGGATGGTTTTGCATGTTTGAGTCCAATATATAACATCCATATACATACACTGTATGTCTCCGCCAGGGAATATAGTCCCAGGAAAAGACGACTTTTACAGAGAAATTAAAAACAACCGTCCCTTCGACATTCGAACATGTTAGCAGGTCAAACACTGAATTTTAAAGGAGCATACCACCCATTTTGCATGTTTGAGCCTAATATATTCATTTTTCATACATGTTACATTACTGACAATCATTTCCCAAAGGATAAAACCGTATTTCAGCTTTCCTGATATTTTGCTAAATCTCTTAATCTTTCAAAATCAAATATTCAAGTGATACACCCACCTTAAAAATCCATGTTTCTCCTGCTAATAGTTACACAGCCTTATGAAGTCACGGTCCTTTAAATTTTTCCATAAACGCAGGTCTTCTTTTGGGACTATATTCCCCGGTGGAGGCATACATTCACTCCACGCTTTTTATTGAGCTTAAACACTAAAATTACATAACTTCTAAAAAAACCTGAATACACGTCTTGTTGGTGATGATGGATTACCTATCCCAAGAACGTTTACAGTATCAACAAGTTGATTTTAATAGCAGAATGAACTGAAACCAATGGAGGTCTGGAAGGTAGGAAAAACATTTTTAATTCACCGTTCCAGTAGTATGCTTTGGGAAATGATTGTCAGTAACGTTACATGTATGAAAATTGAATATATTAGGCTCAAACATGCAAAATGGATGGTATGGTCCTTTAAGGGGACATTTCAGTTTTAAAGAATGGCCAAATAACAGGAAGTTGGGGTTAAACGTGTAAAAACCGCTGGTATACTTCCTTTAAAGCACATTTAGCAGCTAATACTTCTGAGCTTCTCCTTGAGTAAAGCACCTTTACTTGGAGTATTTTCTCACTGTGGTAAAGGGTGATGTCTCTGCTCGGCTGTGTGTGTGTGTGTGTGTGTGTGTGTGTGTGAGATGATAGTCTCTTACCGAGGACACGAAGCTTCTGTCCCCTGGGTTCTGACTATTACTGAGACATGTATCACCTCTCAGCCGTGGACCCTGGAGAGACAGACAGAGACAAACACAAGCATCCGTCTTCATGGCTTTTTCCATCACTGCCTCTGCTTTCTTTTCTTTATTGTTTTCATTTTTCTCCCATGAGGGATGAGGACATCCAGGTGGACGTGATCAGTGATCTTTATCTCAGGCCGGTCCTGTTGTCAATTAAAATTAGAACCTCAGTTTCCATATAATAATAAATAATAATTCAGTTTTTTTTTTTTTTAGAAGTTACGTAATTTTGGTGTTTAAGCGCAATAAAAAGTGTGGAGTGAATGTATGCCTCCACCAGGGAATATAGTCCCAAAAGAAGACCTGTGTTTATGGAAAAATTTAAAGGACCGTGACTTCATAAGGCTGTGTAACTATTAGCAGGAGAAACATGGATTTTTAAGGTGGGTGTATCACTTGAATATTTGATTTTGAAAGATTAAGAGATTTAGCAAAATATCAGGAAAGCTGAAATACGGTTTTATCCTTTGGGAAATGATTGTCAGTAACGTAACACGTATGAAAACTGAATATATTAGGCTCACACATGTGAAATGGGTGGTATGGTCCTTTAATCAATATTTCAGATACACAATGTTGAATTATTCAGGAGTGAAATATACTAAACAGCAATATTCCATTTTATGCTTGAGAAATTATTAGTTAAACATTAATTTATTCCATATTAAATGGCATTAAGCACATTATGAGCTCTGTCGACCTTTTGGAATCAGAATATCAGTGGAACTGATCTGTTTCTACACTGATCTGATAAAAAAGGGTATATTCTTATATTCTCTGCAGGTATATTCTTATCATTTTGTCCTTTAGAGAGTAAAAACACGCTGCTGTCTAAGTTATTCAGAAAATGCAAACACGTCAGGGTCGGTGTGTTATGTGTTGTGTGCGTAAAGGAATTAATAATCGCCTGTGTAGGAGGTGATGATTTATCACGGCCAAACGTGTGTGGTGACAGTAGCGGTGTCGTTGCTGTCCTTGGAGTGTGCGTGTCGTTACACCGGCTTGCGTCAGAGGTTGCAGGATATGGATTCAGGGTGGAAAAATTAGGAGACGGCACTGGCGTCATCATCGATTTTTTTGTAAGGTGTTTGTGTGCGTCTGCTGTTCGATTAGACCCCATCATGTGTGGGACAGCCAAGCTCTTTCCTGTAGCCTCTAGAATCCTGGATTTTCCTAAAGTGAAGAGTGATGTGGCAGCATTATACGGTTTGTACGAGCCGTACGTGACCTGAAACGTAAGTCTCGTAAAAACAACAATAACACAGCCAGTCTGCCTCGTCTTAGCCTCCCCACTATCGCTTAACTCTCTGCTGTCTCAAATTAATGTTTAAAAGAAAATTCTTCATTCAGGAAAAAAAATCCAATCTTAAAGAATTTAACTAAATAAATAAATCGTACAGTAATTGCCAATTTTCTTCTTGAAAATAAATGAAAGTCTCAAAAAATCAGCAATGTGTCAAAAGTGACTTTAGACTCCAAAGGGTTAAAGGACCATACCACCCATTTTGCATGTTTGAGCCTAATACATTCAGTTTTCATACATGTTATGTTACTGACAATCATTTCCAAAGGATAAAACCGTATTTCAGCTTTTCTGATATTTTGCTAAATCTCTTAATCTTTCAAAATCAAATATTCAAGTGATACACCCACCTTAAAAATCCATGTTTCTCCTGCTAATAGTTACACAGCCTTATGAAGTCACGGTCCTTTAAATTTTTCCATAAACGCAGGTCTTCTTTTGGGACTATATTCCCCGGTGGAGGCATACATTCACTCCACGCTTTTTATTGAGCTTAAACACTAAAATTACATAACTTCTAAAAAAACCTGAATACACGTCTTGTTGGTGATGATGGATTACCTATCCCAAGAACGTTTACAGTATCAACAAGTTGATTTTAATAGCAGAATGAACTGAAACCAATGGAGGTCTGGAAGGTAGGAAAAACATTTTTAATTACCGTTCCAGTAGTATGCTTTGAGAAATGATTGTCAGTAACATTACATGTATGAAAATTGAATATATTAGGCTCAAACATGCATGGTTCTTTCATGAAATGACGGCATGTCTGAGTCACTCATCCTTACGTTTAATTTATTCTAGTTGCAGAAAATTAAAGATTAAAGTGACTCTGCTGAAGCTGCTGAGTGTGATCATTAGATTATTTTCATTAAATAAAGCATAATTCAGTAAGTTGGGTTCAGTCTGTTAGCGCTGTGACTTGCTGATTAGCAGCATGCGTTTGGGAAAACTCAATAGATAACATTTACATTTATTCATTTAGCGTTTTTATCCAAAGGAACGTATAGGTATAACATATAACACAAACAGCTGGGAAATCCAGGAGCAAACATGAAGAAAAAGTGCAAAGAAGAAAATTCTGTCGGAGCATGAATTGAAGATAGTTCTTTTTAAGGATCTTGGAGGTGAAGCTGTTGGTAGAAAGGAGTTTGGAGATCAAAGGAGTTAAATATCTTCCTCTACCACTGAGGAACCATTAAAAAATAGTCTTCATCAACACTTCAGCTCCTTTCAGACCTTGTACTAAAATATCATCTCTGTCAGAGACAGAGATGATATTTTATACGTATCAAATAAAGTGTATTTTATATGATGTATAATAAATGTCTGACTTGTATTAAAACGCGTTCTCGTTATCTGGATTCTGCTTGTATTATGATCAGATCTTTTTTTTTTATTGTATTTTTGTATTGTATTGTGATCGGATCTTTTTTTTTTTTAATTGTATTTTTGTATTGTATTGTTATTGGATCTGTCGGCGGGTCGTTACACTATTCATTTATTATACTATTCAGTCATACTGTTAAATCTAAATGCGACCTGTGTGCATTTACACCTCGTTTGTTTGTGGTTATCTGTCTAACATACCTGAATACAAATCATGTTTTATGTGTAGCGCCCAAGTAGAAGTTTAGACCTGAATGAGGGACTTCTGATTGTTCTGGTTATTGCTTTGAAGAATCAAGGATTTGACCTTGATGGAGCAGCTGCTGGAAGCCAGAGGAGAGAAAAGACGTGATACGAGGCCTTTGAGGCTGGTTGAAGACCAGACTAGATCACATTCTGGATCATTTGAAGAGGTTTGATCTAGAGCCCTGCACGGCCTCTGGACCTGTCAGGCTCCGAGGCAATTTACAAACTGGGCTCTGGCTTTTTTTCCTCCCTCCTCTGTCCACTCACATCATAACACCTCCTGATGCTGCTCACATGTTGGCGCTCAGAACCTGCAGCATCGCTGTTTTCTGAATGCTGCAGCAGCTGCTGACAGCCGCTGCTTTTACTTTGAAAAGAGCCGAACTTCCGATTCTGACGTCCAGTTAA
Organism: Lucifuga dentata; assembly: GCA_014773175.1. Classification (NCBI taxonomy): domain Eukaryota; kingdom Metazoa; phylum Chordata; class Actinopteri; order Ophidiiformes; family Bythitidae; genus Lucifuga; species Lucifuga dentata. Next base: position 16,618 of record VXCM01003572.1, read on the forward strand.
AAAAAAAGAAAAAAAGAAAAAGACCGCAGGCCTCGGGTCGGGGCCGAGAATTTCTTTAAGTCNAAAAAAAGAAAAAAAGAAAAAGACCGCAGGCCTCGGGTCGGGGCCGAGAATTTCTTTAAGTCTAGGGCTTCGGGTTGGGTTCAGACCAGAGTTAGTGGAGATCCAGGGCTTAGCCAGATCTCTACTGGAAAATCCAGGCAGGTAGCTTTGGCTAGCTACCAAAGATAATAGCTTTGGTTGATAGCTAAAGCTATTTTATATCTACTAAAGCTAAACATAAATTTTGATAAATCTGTTTAAGAAATGGAACAAATCATGTTACATCTTTTAGCGAGTAATATTATTGAATATGAAGTTAAAAATCGTTTTAGACAAAAACCTCCACAATGAGTTAAACAGCAGAGCTACAGCATGCATTATGTCCGTTCCGTCCACCAATTTGGTCCGACCAATCTGTTCACAACACTGTGGTTCCACCTTGGTGATGAATTTGGGTAATTTGCNATTTGGTCCGACCAATCTGTTCACAACACTGTGGTTCCACCTTGGTGATGAATTTGGGTAATTTGCGAAAATGCTGCAGAAAATTTAAAACACAGTATTAAACAAAGATTCAGGGCTTTCTGGAAAACATCCAGGTTTAAGCCCCATGAGCCCACCTCTAGAGCCGCCCCTGGTTCAGACAGAACTGTTTGGGGCCAGGTACGAGCCTAAAACTGTGGCCTGTGCAGGACTGTAATTTGACTGAAACCAGCGAGTAAGACGTAGCAGGAGTCAGGAGCTACACTACGTACAGCAGTAAAGCCTGATGTTGATTGTCTCAGGCGTTGTCAGAAGAAACAGCAGAAACGAGCTGGATGCTGGATGCTGTATGTTATCAGGCTGAACGATGAGGATAATTTAAACTTTTAAAAAAACTGGTTGAAGTCATTTGTGAGCATACTTTTGGACCTAAACCTGCTTGTTGCTGAGACACAAAACACAGCAGGGCGACTGGAGAGCTGTGGAGGGTTTTCTAAATCCTTCTGCCACCTGAGCAGCGGCTTGGTTAGAACAGGATTATTCTTATTTCATATTGATTTGTGGTGAAAATAAACATCGCTGACATGCATATTACACGATGCTTTGGAGAAAGCAAAGCATTCAGAGAGACAGATTCTAGTTTCTGACTCAGTCTGATTTAATCTGACACCTGATGAAGAACGTTAATCAGTGAAGTCTTTAACAATGACAGAGCTTCGTGTGGAAACGATGAATCAGCACGGAGCCTGAGATTCATCTTCATGTTTGATTTTATGGCATGCTTTCTATTATTATTCTTTCTTTTATTGCCACATTTAAATTAGAAAGCCGATCCTCGTCAGCTCAGTTATTGCTCTATTAGCATTTTTATTATTTGCTTCCTTGGATGGTTATTGATGCCCACAGCTCATCTTAGCAGACAGAACAGTAACAGGAGAAAAGGCCTGCTGCTCTTTTATTTATTCATTTATTTATTTTATTTCCACTACTTTTCCTTTAATCTAACTGTGAAGCCAGGAATCTGTCTGTGGCACCAATGTCTCTAGAACCCGGCAATGTCTAGAACCTGGCAATATCTCTAGAACCCAAAAATATCTCTAGAACACAGCAATATCACTAGAACACAAAAATATGTCTAGAACCGAGCAATATCTCTAGAACCCAAAAATATCTCTAGAACCCAGCAATACCTCTAGAACCCAGCAATATCTAGAACCTGGCAATATCTGTAGAACTCAGCAATATCTCTAGAACCCAAAAATATCTCTAGAACCCAGCAATATCTCTAGAACCCAAAAATATCTCTAGAACCCAGCAATATCTCTAGAACCCAAAAATATCTCTACAACCCAGAAATATCTCTAGTACCCAGCAATATTTCTAGAATCCAGCAGTATCTCTAGAACCCATAAATATCTCTCGAACCCAGCAATATCTCTGGAACCCGTGCACATGCACGACCGCTACTATGGTCCTTTAAGTAAACCGGGCGTACCGATCGTATGGCGTGAGCGCAGACATCGGGGGCATTAGCTTTGCAGGATGGTTGATTTAATCATACAGTGTTATGATAACGTGACGCGTACGATCCCTGAAAGTCGTAACAATTTATTGTTCAGGATTAAACTAACAACCGTCTCATTACGACAAAGAATAAAGTAATAGCATCAAAGGAAAACATCGTAGACATATACTGCGTTAAATGGTAAAACATGTTTAAAGATGAAAAGTCACGACATTTTTCATATCAGCCATGAAAGCTGCTAAACGTTGCTAGTCGCTTCTAACAGCAGATAAAGTTTGACATTTACTCTGACATAAAGTTTAAGACATTTTATGTCTCAGCGCTCAGGCAGAATGTGATCTGAGAGGCAGAACGACGCTAACAGGAACTTTTTATTTAGGGCAAAGAGACAAAAGTCTGGGGTCAAATGTAAAACAAAATGTAAAATATCCACAGAATATTTAATATTCTCTGGAGCTAACATTTCAGAAACGCTCCCGTCTGTGTCCTGACTTGTTTTGTGTGGTACAATATGATGTGTGTGTGTGTGCGCCTGTGAGAAAACAAAACTATGGGTGTGTGCTCCCATCAGATTTCCTGTTGCCCCCAGCAACAGGGTCACCGCTGACTGGTAGTCATTGGTTACCTGAGCAGATGGACAAAGAGATGCATCTGATGAAAGAATGATTGTGCGCGCACACACACACACACACACACACACACACACACACACACACAGAGCGTTCCTGTCACTACAGCATGGATGTTCAGCCGATCATGCTTCAGTGTAAATATGATGCGACAGCAGATTCATCTGTGATTTATTCTCATTGTAGCTTCATGTCTGTGTGTTTTCCTCCATCAGCTCTGCTGCTCATGTCCTCTGTCTGTCTCTGTCTCTCTCTCTCTCTCTCTCTCTCTCTGTTCTCTCTGTCTGTCTTTCTCTCTCTCTACCCTAAGAACCTGCAATTTCACTCAGTTATGTCCATTTCTGATATAAGTTAAGATAGAAATATTATTGAAATACGTCAAAATGAATTAAATCCACGTGACAAAAAGCCTGAAAGTTCTGAACGTTTTCAGCACGTTTAAAATGGATTAAAGTGTCTGAATTTCCATTTAATAAAAATAAAAAACATAATCATCATGTGTGTAAACCTTCTGACACCCTGAAATCTGAGCACATCCTCTTCCCTTTTCTAAACCTCATCCCTCCTCCTCCTCCTCCTCCTCCTCCTCCT
>VXCM01003572.1:19986-33721 GCA_014773175.1 Lucifuga dentata
CCCCCCCCTCCCCACCTGAGTTTGGGCTTTGAGGAGATAAGTTGACATCCTGCTGCCACTCTCTCTGTCTTTCTTTCTTTCTGCCTCTTATCTCTCTCTCTCCCACTGCCTCTCGTTTATTCCTCTCTCGCTTTGAGTAGCTGCATATACAGTAAACATGCACAGATAAAAGCTGATCTAATCTGCAGCTCAGGCCTCGTATCAGTCTAAAAACGCTGCAGGAAGAGCTGCAGCGTTCTCCAGCTTCAGCAGAAATGGATTCTGGACATGCACGTTTTGTTTTCCTCATAGTTAGCAGAAGGAGTTTAATCTCTACGGCCACACTTCAGGTCCAAACAGCAGACGAGCAGAGAACTTCCTGCTGGACGACCAGGCCGCCGATCCAACGCCACAGTTTTAAATTGGATTCTGCTACAAGCAGCAAAAAATCCGACCTTCTGGATCTGGTTTTCAGACCGGATGGAACGAGTTTTCTTTATTAGATTAAAGCCCAGTTGAGTTTGTTTGGAAAGTTGATGAAAGCTGATTAAAGCTCTGTCTCCCAGCATCTGTTTTTCTCCTCTCTCTTACTCTGTCCTCTGATGACGCCTTACCTCCCTCCTCTCTCCTCAGTTGTCCATGGAGGACACAACTTCCATCCTCCCTCGTCTCAAGAGGAAGCCTGCCAATGCCTATGGGATTGGTGCCCTGGCTAAGTCCTCTCTGACAGGTGTGTCAGGTGTGTGTCTGTGCTGCTAGATGGTAAAACAGCCCCCATGTTGCCTCCACATGCTCCGCAGAAGGTCAAGGGTCAAGTCATTGTTGAGCTCTGACAGAGGCGAGATTTCCTCTCCGTACAAAGGATCATTTCTGGTTTCTTTTCTTGCGGTGTTCAGGTGGTTATTTGGTGTCAGAGTCGGCTTCTTGGCGACTCGAATGCCAAAGAATTATTCGACACACTTAGAAAAAAAAACAAGAATTATCTTTTAGCTTTAATTCATGAAATAACCAGTCTCAACAGATGACTTCACCCTGGAGGAGGAGGAGGAGGAGGAGCTTGGAACCAACATGGTCACCCCTGTGGGTGCCCTGCCCCTTCCTGTATCACTCCCTATACTTTCCCTCTCTCCCATTGATATCAACAGCAGCCGTCAATGACAACCCATTTTACTGATCATTGATGGAAATCCAATCAGATCTTTGATTTCAAAGGAACTAAAGTAAGCGAGACAACTTACTTTAATTACTAACGAAGCATCTCCACAGGTGTGTTGGGAAACCTGGTGTCTCTGTGACGTGGCCGTGCTGCTGGTGTGTTGCAGTATTTGTGAAGTAGTGACTCTCTTGTGCAGTGTTGTGAGTAAACGTGGCCGACGCCTCTTCCTGTGTGTGTGTTCTCTGGTGTTCTGTGCTTCGTGCTGCAGTGCCTCGACGTGTTCCTGTAAATTACCTGCTATTTTCTGTTGTCTGCTGACCTTTAAATAAACTTGTTTGTATCATTTAACATGGTAAAGACTTATTTTATGAGGCACCTGCTCCTTTGAATAGCTGGAAAAAACCCCAACACCCTCCTCCATCCTCATCCTCCATCCTCATCCTCTCCAGCTAGACTCTGCAGGGTNCCCCAACACCCTCCTCCATCCTCATCCTCCATCCTCATCCTCTCCAGCTAGACTCTGCAGGGTGTATTTGATTTTCAGACCAGATTGACTCACTTCGTCTAAAGGGAAAACTGCTTCTATTTATAGCTCAGCCTTCAGCCTGCCCTCTGCATCTGACGGCCAATTTTCTAAGTTTATTCATGCCTGTTTGATTTTAATTTAATGTTTTTATCGATTGACCTCTCCGCGTCGCTCGTTTGAATTCTGTATTTGCATCATAACTGGGTGAAGATTTTCCTTTCTCGACATTCTGTTTACACTCAAAGATCCTTTTCTTTCTCTTTGTAACACGTTTGTAATTACATAACGCCAAATGAATCCCATTTACTGTGTTTACCAGGAGATGAGTAATGGATTTTAATTATTAATATGGGTTTTTCAGCATTTCTGCCGTCATCCTGTTTGATTTTACTCTGTTGAGCAGCAACGCTGTCAGATTAGCTTTATGGTTACGTCCTGTCACCTGACCTGTCTCTCTCCTAACATCACCTGTTCTACGACGAAGTCAGGCAACCTTTATCATCAGAAGAGCCATTTTNAAAAAAAAAAAAAAAAAAATCTGTCTGGAGCCACAAAACACATTTGAGCGTTATAATGAAGGTAACAGTAATAATAACACAGAACTATTAATGAAGGTAACAGAACTACTATAGAACTGTTAAGTGAGAGCCTTTCTGTACAAGCAAACAAATCTGTCCATGCACTATTAAATTCTCTATTTTCCTCTGCGACTTTCCTCTTTTTGGATTTAGAATCCATAGCTAGGGAGACTAAAGATCAGCCATTTATGTGTTTACATAAATAACCACCGCTATTGAGGTTCGGCATAATTAAGAGGAAAAGGCACAGGGTGGCAGACTTAGGCTATGATGCACAATATTAAAACTTTTTTTTAAAAATTTGGAGTATAGGCTTCACATTTTGACAATTGGAGAATGTAAGAATCATTTACATTAATGATAAATGAAAATTACAAAGTTAAAAAATAACTGTTGTTCGTTTCCATAATTTCCATATAATCTTTTGTCAAAGCCACAGGGAGCCACTGGAGATGGGCAAAAGAGCCGCATGCGGCTCCAGAGCCGCAGGTTGCCTACCCCTGGACTCGGTTATAACTGCAAATGATAATTCAACTGATGCTGCAATCCATCATACTCGGAACTCGGAAACTTCCAAGTCGATTCTCCCAAGTTACGATCTAAATGTGTTCCAGTGCTTCTGCTGGAAAAACACATGGATGCCCACAGCAATCTCATGTTTGCATGGCAGGTCTGTATGTCATTAAACCTCTGCAGAGGATGTGCGTGAATTTTTTCTGCAGGTTTATTTTATTTATTTATTAATTTGTTTGTTTGTTTATTTAAATGGACAGTGCACGTTAATTAACATTGCAATAATATATTGCTAACGTACTGTAAATGTGCTGGGGTTAGCTCAACAGCTAATTTGAACCCGTAGTCCCAACATTAAACAAACAAAACAAAACAAAACAATATCATCAACAACAATAATGAAAAATACATAAAAGATAAATCTTAATAGATTTTAGTTTCATCAAATTAGAAAAATTAAAATTAGAAAAGAGAAATGACGTATAAGGTAAAAATCAAGTTTTATCAACTACAAGATGATGCACAGGTAATCTGTTAATGTTCAGCCGCCATATGGTCATGTCAGGTACGTATATGTCAGATATGTTGGGCGAGGTGGATCCTGCCCGAGTTTCCGACTGGAAATTCTGAATTTCCGCGTGCGTTTCATTGCGCAGAATGGATGGCAGCATAAAATCTGTGTATGAGGAACACGGCGCCTTCATCCTTCACAAAAGCAGCAGCTTCATTTAGCACAAATTCAATCAATTACACTGACCTGATTTAATTACATGAAAAGTGCCATCAGTAAAAAGCACCATTACAGGAACAGCGATGGTTCTGACTGACATGATGAGATCAGACTTAATGCTGCCAAAGCTAAATGTGCAACAAAAGACAAGGGCAGCAAATTAAACACAGAGAAGATGTCTGTAATATTTATGGAAGCAGCAACGTTCCAGGATCAGAGTCAAACATACAAACAGCAAAAAGGCTTCAGACGCTGTTTTGTTTCAACATACCAGCGTCAATCCAAATTCCTGCTGAATTCTGGCTGACAAAACGTGTTTGTCAGAGTGTTTTCTTCCATGATGCTGTTTTGAGAGCAGAATAATAGAAGAGCAAAGAGTCACACAAGTTAAAGGACCATACCACCCATTTTGCACGTCTGAGCCTAAACAATTTTCATGTTACGTTACTGACAATCATTTCTCAAAGGATAAAACCGTATTTCAGCTTTCCTGATATTTTGCAAATTCTCTTAATCTTTCAAAATCAAATATTCAAGTGATACACCCACCTTAAAAATCCATGTTTTATATATAATTAAGTTTACTTTGGGAAATGAAATCAGTAACGTTATGTGTATGAAAATTGAATATATTAGGCTCAAACATGCAAAACGGATGGTATGGTCCTTTAACTTCAGCCAACTGGAACACCAAAAGACACAACAACAGAAAAAGATCTCAGAGTTCTGCTGCTTTTGATTCGCTGAGTCAGCAGGTTGGACTTGAATTCAGGAAGATTTTTACGATTGAACTTTGAACTTTGTTCCACGTAAGCCGTCGCAGGGTTGTTTTCATTAATCTCATGTCAGCACAGTCGCACCTTAAACCTCCATACTAATATTCTTATAATTCTATTAATCTGACTCACCAAGTTTTATTAATTAAACATTTCTGTTCAACACGATATTACATTTTACCACCTTCTCAAATCATTCTACTTCCTCCCTAAGCCTCAGCAGGAGGCGTGGTCAAACACGTGGCGTCTAAATGTAGTTTTGACAATGTGTGTGTGTGTGTGTGTGTTTGTGTGTGTAATGCTGTGTGGTGCCATCCCGTCCTCCCGCCGCATACCTGTTGTAGGTGTGACTCGCTCCATGAAGGACAAGGTGACCAAGCCCACCGCCATGGCCCAAGGCCGCGTTGCCCACATGATCGAGTGGCAGAGCTGGGGCAAACCATCTGCGGGCCCGATGGGGGGGGCGGGCCATACCAACCTGCAGAGGGAAAAGGAGAGGAGAATGGAGAACGACGCCTACAGTGACCTCAGCGATGGTGAGAAGGAGGCACGCTTTGCTGCAGGTGAGGAGATGCCATTTAAAACAATCGTCATGGCGATTTGTCCTTCAAATCGTTTAAATGAGGCAAAGGCATTTCTATGAAAGTTTATTTCTCCATTTTAAAGCAAACAAACAGATAAATGACGGTGTCTCCCGATTCTCTTGCTCTCATAAAAAAAAAGAAACTCTCCTAGTCACCTGGGAGTCCTACACCTGCATGCTTATATATATATATATCAAAATAAAAGCATCAACAAAATACCTAATTAACTTAATTAAATACTGCAACAAACTGATATTAAAGGACCATACCATCCATTTCATGTTTGAGCCTAATATATTCCATTTTCATCCATGTAACGTTACTGACGATCATTTCCCAAAGCATACTACTGGAACGGTGAATTAAAAATGTTTTTCCTACCTTCCAGACCTCCATTGGTTTCAGTTCATTCTGCTATTAAAATCAACTTGTTGATACTGTAAACGTTCTTGGGATAGGTAATCCATCATCACCAACAAGACGTGTATTCAGGTTTTTTTAGAAGTTATGTAATTTTAGTGTTTAAGCTCAATAAAAAGCGTGGAGTGAATGTATGCCTCCACCGGGGAATATAGTCCCAAAAGAAGACCTGCGTTTATGGAAAAATTTAAAGGACCGTGACTTCATAAGGCTGTGTAACTATTAGCAGGAGAAACATGGATTTTTAAGGTGGGTGTATCACTTGAATATTTGATTTTGAAAGATTAAGAGATTTAGCAAAATATCAGGAAAGCTGAAATACGGTTTTATCCTTTGGGAAATGATTGTCAGTAACGTAACATGTATGAAAACTGAATATATTAGGCTCAAACATGCTAAATGGATGGTATGGTCCTTTAATCAATATGTATCAAAAATCAACAAAATAGATTTCTACAATTTACACTAAGAAATATGAAGTTATGATTAGCTGCTACAGCATCATCAGAACTTTGGCCTCTACACGCTAAAATCAAATCAGAGATGCTGCTGGGGGATAAATGAAGCGTGTCTCTTTCTACATGTTCCAGGCATCATGCAGCAGTTTGCCATCTCTGAGGCCACGCTGTTTGGCTGGAACTCGATGGACGGGGAGAGTATGGGAGCTGGATCCAACCACGGCAGTGTCGCTCATCTCAGCGAGGTCAACCAGGAGAGCATCACCAGCAGAGGTACCGAACGCCGCCACGCCGTGACACACACCACATATATGCTTCATACACACACACGCTGTACATGACCACGAGACACATAGCCACCACATACACGATTCCTACAGACAGACCAGATACACACACAAGGTGGGTGTATCGCTTGAATATTTGATTTTGAAAGATAAAGAGATTTTGCAAAATATCAGGAAAGCTGAAATAGTTTTATCCTTTGGGAAATGATTGTCAGTAACGTTACATGTATGAAAATTAATATATTAGGTTCAAACATGCAAAATGGCCGGTATGGTCCTTTAACCTGCAGCTTCAAGCTGAAGGGACTGATTAGATTTTCATTTTGTAAAACTGGCCCCGAGCTAAAATTATTTGAGTATCTCTGTTCTAGATGGTGCATGTTTATTTCCCATTTTTAAATGATCAGTCACTGTATAAAGTCTTTTGTTATGCATGCATTTTTTTTTTTTTTTNATTTTTTTTTTTTTTTAGTAATCCCATCGGAAACAAAAACAGCAAAGTCACTTATTGTGCTGAGCAGCTGTCATAGGACTTTTAGAAGGCACAGCTGGACTATTTTAAAGTCTTTTTACTGCTGATGGGTGCTAAACTCACAACTCCCCAGTGACAAATTCAGATGATGACATCATTTTGAGAATAACGGTACACTGTAAATTCTAGTAAATTAATGCTTAGATCAAGAATTTTACCTAAAACCGAAAGAACTAAGCAGACGTAATGAAATGAAACATACCAGGCAACAGCTTTAAAAAAAAAATAAAGGAAGGGTTTTGGAGAAATGAGCTTGAACCCTGTTTTGGAGTTTGAGTTCAATATAAAATGTCTGTTAGACTCCATACAATGATTTAACAGAGAGACTTAAAGGACCATGCCACTCATTTTTCATGTTTGAGCCTAATATATTTAATTTTCATATATGTTACGTTACTGACAATCATTTGCCAAAGGATAAAACCGTATTTCAGCTTTCCTGATATTTTGCAAAATCTCTTAATCTTTAAAATCAAATATTCAAGTGATACACCCACCTTAAAAATCCATGTTTCTCCTGCTAATAGTTACACAGCCTTATGAAGTCACGGTCCTTTAAATTTTTCCATAAACGCAGGTCTTCTTTTGGGACTATATTCCCTGGTGGAGGCATACATTCACTCCACGCTTTTTATTGAGCTTAAACACTAAAATTACATAACTTCTAAAAAAACCTGAATACACGTCTTGTTGGTGATGATGGATTACCTATCCCAAGAACGTTTACAGTATCAACAAGTTGATTTTAATAGCAGAATGAACTGAAACCAATGGAGGTCTGGAAGGTAGGAAAAACATTTTTAATTCACCGTTCCAGTAGTATGCTTTGGAAAATGATTTGGGAAATTTCAGTATCTTGAGTTCAGTTCAGTTTCTTTATTTTCTAGAAACAGGCAAAAATATTTACAAATTCCTGATCTATCAATGTTAAGGAAAGTAGGAAAAACTTCCTGTATCCAGTATCAAAATCTAATCAACTCTTCCTGGAACGAAGTCCAACGTATCTACAAAATTTCATCAAAATCTGTTATTTTTTGAGAAATCCTTAGCGGAGATAAGCAATACAGCTTCTTTTTTTTTTCTTTTTCCAAAAATAAGACAAAATTCAAATAAAACTTAATCATGTGACAGGTCGATGCTTGTAAAGCTCCGGCTTCTTTTTTTTTTTTTTTTTTANTTTTTTTTTTTTTTTTTTAAGCTCTGGCTGTTTAGCAGAGCAGAATGCTGCCCAAACCCCGAGGGAGCCTGTAGGTTAACACAAGGACTTAGTCTTGCTCTCATTAACAGCACTGTATGCGCTCTGCTCTCCACTTTATCTAGCATGCAACACTCTCACACACACATTTATACAGTACACAAACACACACAATTAGAAAGCTACTTAGCATCACCGTTTGGTCTACAGGGAAGTGTCTCTTTCCCATTCTGTCCCCACGCCACCTCCATGGGTTTGCTGTATAATAACAACGCCGCCGCAGATAAGCTAATTTATTAAAGTCATTACAGTGTGTTGTTTTTTAGGTGGGGTCAGGTTTACGGCTCTGCGTGGGTTTGTAAGAGCTCTGAGTGACTACATCGTGATTTCAGAGATGTTTCTTTGGAGCTCTGGTCACGCCTCTCGTTGCTCCTGTCAAGTTTTTCACTTCTTTTCATCTCTCTGTTCTTACTTCTCTTAATCACGCCTCACACCTGTGCAGACCAGGTGCTTCACCACTCCTCTGCAGACGTTTGGCCTCACACCTACGTCTCCCAGGGTCTCTACTGTCTGTCGTCCTCTGATGCCTGGGAACCAATCACCAGCCAGCCCTCAGGTGTGGCCTCTCCTGCTGCAGGCTCCTACATCATGGCTACTGGTAAGGCTTTATTCCCGTCTCCTCTGGAATATTCTAGACTTAAGCTGTACATGAGGTCATTTTATAGCAGCAGTTCTAATCCTGGTCCTCGTGGTCCATATTTTCCATCCCTACCTGCTCTGCCACACCTGATTAGCTAAACTAGCTGTGTTCACCTTCAGGAGGTGAACACAGGTCTGATCAACATTTTTCGTCAAGTGATTAAATAATGCCATTTGTGTCGCATTTGATCCATGATTTTCTGAGACTCCACATCACCAACGTGATCAGTTATTGACCAAAACGCCTATATCATATCTAATAAAAAAATGTCCCAGTTTAAATATTGCACTTACTACTGAGAAGAAAATACATGAAAAAAAATTATATTCTTGTTTGTAAAAAATAAATCCTGTTGAGTTAAATAAACGCCAAATGTATCAAATGTGATATATATATCATGGGTCAGGCTTTAAAGGGTTAAAAAGTCTGATTTCGGTGAGTTCTATTGATTCGGCGCCGTGAAGGAGCTCATTTAAAGTGAGCAGGTTCGGCACCTCGCTTTGGTGGTTTTGACCTTCTGGTTAAAGGGCGTTTCCTAACTTGTCGGCCCGTGATAACGAGCGGTTTGGTTGCAGGTGGCAGCAGCGGAGCGGGGGCGACGCCTGGCGAGGGGTACGACGGACAAGCAGGTTACTTCCAGCAGCATCAGGCTCAGCTCGCCCTGCATCAGCACAACCAGCTGCAGCAGCTGCAACAGCTCCACCACTACCAGCAGCAGCAGCTGCTGCAGTACCAACAGGTCAGAGCGCCGCGCTCCGCCGCTAACGCTGGATCCACATGCTAAGCATTAGCATTGCGCTGACCTGGGCGTTCCATTATTGTGTATTGGGAGCTGAGCGGTGACTCCTAACGTCNAGCATTGCGCTGACCTGGGCGTTCCATTATTGTGTATTGGGAGCTGAGCGGTGACTCCTAACGTCAAGTCACGCTACCTTGACGCGGTGCTCAAAGTTCATTTAAAAAAAGAGAAAAGAAAAAAAAGAAAAAAAAGGGAAAAAAGAAAAAGAAAAAAGGGAAAAAGAAAAAAGAGAAAAGAAAAAAGAAAAGGAAAAAAGAAAAAAGGGGGGAAGAAAAAGGGAAAAAAGGAAAAAAGAAAAAAGGGAAAAACAAAAAAAAGAAAAAAGAAAAAAATGGGGGAAAAGAGAAACAGGGAAAAAAAGGAAAAAAGGGTAAAAAGGAAAAAACAGAAAAAAGAGAAAAAAGAAAAAGAGGGAAAAAAGAAAAAAGGAAAAAGAGAAAAAGAAAAAAAAAGAAAAAAGGGAAAAAAAAAAAAAAAAAAAAAGGAAAGCAATTTGACGCGAGCGTCTGTTTCCGTGGCGTCAGAAGCTGCAGGACTTCAGCTATCAGGACGCTCTGAGGTTTTCTGAAAATGAATCAAGTCGTAATGAATTCTGACACCTGAAACCTCTTTTTTTTTTTTGGCTTCAATCTCTGCTCTTGCTTTGGTTCGTCTCAGAGCTTATTAAATAACTAAGGGTTATAAAATAATAACTTGAAAAGGTCTGGGACCGTGTTTGAGAAAAGGTGTACTGATCCAAGACCTCTATGGAAATGAACTTCCTGGCTTTGTGTGGCACAGTTTCTCGTGTGAAGGAGAATATTGAATATATTTAATCAGTCGTTTTTGTTCCCCCCCCCCGTGCTTCTTTTCATGCAGAAGAGCTCGATTTCCTGCTCTTCTCTGCACTTCTATCCTCGGCTCATAATTTGAATGGGTATTAAAAGTACATGAAACACTTTTTTTAAGAGGTGATGAAGAGGAAGTGAAGTTTTATGCCTCCTACAAAAANGTACATGAAACACTTTTTTTAAGAGGTGATGAAGAGGAAGTGAAGTTTTATGCCTCCTACAAAAATCTTTGGCACCAGCAAATCTCATGCTCGTCAATTATCTGTTGAGTCACGGGTACTGATGTACAGCCCTGCCGCCTTAAATTCTGACTGGTTTATAAAGCTCAGGACCAAAATATCTGTCTGGCATGATTCTGTCGGATGAAGCCTGCAGATCGTCTGCTTCTGCTTCCTGTTCCAGAGTCAGAACAAACACTTCTCTGGAACAAACTTCCAGAAGATCTCAGGTCTGCTCCAAAACACCAGGCTTCAACTTTACTTTTTAGCTCGGCTTTTATTTAAAACAAATTAAATATCAATCTGGAATTCAACTGGGGCCAATTCATTTCACACTGTAACTGCACTATACATTATTTTGTTTCAGTCAGCCTCAAAATCCAGACTCCGGTCTGGATCTGTACCAATCCAAAATGGTTTCCGGACTCTGAGCAAATTAAAATTTTCACATGTATTATTTGTATTTTCTGTGAGACATCACTGTGATGCAAAGAGTCAAAATTCTTCACTTTCTCAGCAGTGGAGAAAGCTAAACTGAATGTCTGACTGCTCCATGTCTGTGTAAGAATGTGTGCTCTGCTTTGGTTTGGTCCAATCACATTCAGCGTCCTGTCATCTCCATGACAACGATGGGTTGACACGGCGTTGGGCTCATTGAGAATTGACAGCGCAGATTGAGAGATGATAGTGCAGGTAGTTTCACCTTAACCCCCCCCCGACACCTTACATTCTGGGAAAAATTAGGATCACTTGTGCGTTTGTCACTATTTTTGGCATTTTATACACTAAATAATCAATAGATAAATTGGTAAAAAAAAAAAAAAAGCCAGCATAAACCTGGCTTCACTAACCTTAATCTTATTGAAAATGTTCTTTGTGAAGCTTTAAGATTTGTATGAGTACCCCGCTTTATTTGATCTCATGTTTTTTTTTTTATTTTATCTTGTTTTACGCATTGTTTTAAATTTTGCTTTATTAAATTCTTATTGTCTTTTAAATGTTATTTGAATGCATTTTGTCTGTGAGAAGCACTTTGTTAGAATGGTGCTGTAGAAATAAATTTGCCTTGCCTTTAAATCCTCGCACATTTCCTTGCAGTCAATGGATCAGAGGTTACACAGCGCCTCCCAGTCGCTCCAGGCCACGCCCAACAGCACCATCCACAGCCTGGGACCTCCCACCCACCCTCGGCTGGCCGACCTGTGGGGAGCGGCGCAGGTTGAAGCCCACCAGGTAAAGATCTGTTTGCAGACTTGATGGACTAAGCAGTTTTGCATGTTCTAAAACAGTCACATGACCTGCTGATAACTCTACAAGTTATCAGCAGGTCAGCGAAATCTTGATGGATTTAAGACACATTTATAGGAAGATAAAGTTTGTTTTATGTGATACCAGCTTTTGGCATTTGTTTTGCAATATGAACAGACATTTTAGCTGTTTTCAATCACGTTTGACATCTGTTTTTAGTTGTTTCATTTCATAATCTGGCTTTGTTCATGTCAGATTACATAGACTGATTAAAAACTGCTGATTAAAGGACCATACCACCTATTTTGCATGTTTGTGCCTAATATATTCAGTTTTCATACATGTTACGTTACTGACAATCATTTCCCAAAGGATAAAACCATATTTCAGCTTTCCTGATATTTTGCTAAATCTCTTAATCTTTCAAAATCAAATATTCAAGTGATACACCCACCTTAAAAATCCATGTTTCTCCTGCTAATAGTTACACAGCCTTATGAAGTCACGGTCCTTTAAATTTTTCCATAAACGCAGGTCTTCTTTTGGGACTATATTCCCCGGTGGAGGCATACATTCACTCCACGCTTTTTATTGAGCTTAAACACTAAAATTACATAACTTCTAAAAAAACCTGAATACACGTCTTGTTGGTGATGATGGATTACCTATCCCAAGAACGTTTACAGTATCAACAAGTTGATTTTAATAGCAGAATGAACTGAAACCAATGGAGGTCTGGAAGGTAGGAAAAACATTTTTAATTCACCTTCCAGTAATATACTTTGGGAAATGATTGTCAGTAACATTACATGTATGAAAATGGAATATATTAGGCTCAAACATGCAAAATGGGTGGTATGGTCCTTTAAGATTAACCAATTGACAGAAAATTAGTAATTTATTTTGTAAAAATACAAACATTGGCTGGATCCAGTTTCTCAGATGTCAGATTTGGCATTTTTTCACATCTTCTAAACTAAATCGCTTTCGGTTTTGAAATTACTGCTCAGAAAAAATGAGCCCTTTGAATGAATCTTCTTGGTTTCTGCAAACTTGTGCATTTGTCACTATTTTTGTCATTTTACACGCCAAATAATCAACAGATAAATTGGTAAAAAAGAAGCCTGCATACTTCATATAGAGCACATATTTTATGTAATGACTGATGTGGAAAAACGCCAAAGAAATCTAAACTATTAGTGAAAAGCTTTAAGTCTGAAGCATTCCCAAAAAGCATGGAGCCCTTCAATACTCCATGAACTCTGACAGTGGAGTTCCTTAAATCCTGGATTTCAGGGAAGTCTCCAAGCGTACAGCAGAAACCTTCCTGCCTACCTTTTATCTTTCCTCTTTGTTGTCGTGCAGAGGGAAGCCACGCTGGGTTTAAACACGATGCTGATGATCGGCTGCTTCCTTTCTTCCTCTTCTTGTTTTTGTTGTTTCCTTCTTTCGGCTGATGTCAAACCCTGATGTCATGTATGATTAGATTAATTTTAACGTGACAAACCTGTTGAGTCGTCTTCTGTTTTAAAGCCATCAGATCGGTAACGGTACCTGGTTGCAGGTGGATATCGTCGGGCAGCTGAGTGGACAGATGGCTGAGATGGTTGGAGGAGTGGTGGAGACGGTCGGAGAGGAGACGGAGTCTGAAGGCTTCCCTGAGCAGCAGGAAGAGGAAGAGGAGGTGATGAAGGTAAGTTGCTGCTGCAGGCTGGCAGGTTCATTTTGGAGCTGCATTTTGCTCAAATGTTTAATCCTGAATCACTCAAAAAAAAAAGCCTTCTTTCATCTCTAATACCCAAAAAACACGATACAGCAACAGGATTAGATTATAAAGAAGATATGATGAGATGCTGCAGTTGGATTATTGACCAAACACATGAAATATACACAACCGCTGAAAAGTGTGGAATCATTAGGATTTTCTCGTAGAATCCATGTAAAACTAGTTTTTTAGCTGTTTTCCTGCCTTATTTCTATCATTCTTTCTCTTTGTTTTATATTTCAGATCTAAATGTATGTTTTTACGATGCAAATAAAGCTAATATAGTGAGATACACAACCGCTCAAAAGTGATTTTCACACAGAATCCATGTCAAACTAGTTTAGTTTCATATGTATGAAGTGATTCTACATCTGTTAGTATTTTGCACCTACATGTTTAAAATAATTAGCAAGAAGCTGTAAAAAAAAAAAAAAAAAAAAA
>VXCM01003573.1:621-80357 GCA_014773175.1 Lucifuga dentata
TGTGTGTGTGTGTGTGTGTGTGTGTGTGTGTGTGTTGGCTGAGACAGGGTCACATTACATGGTTGACTAAGTGTTCATGTAGCATGTACCATCTTGAGCATGTCAGCGTGTGTGTTTATGTTATATGTGTGTGAGGGGACCGAACCGTGACAAGTCATGAGCTTCAGTGTTTTACAGTCCAGCCAGAAAATCAACTGATTTGCACAATTCAGAGCGTGTAGACAGTGAAAAAACACAAAAAGTTAAAGAAAAAAGGAAAAGTCTGTATTTTTAAAAATCTCAACCAAACCACCAGTTTAATCTTAGTATCTAAACCACTTATTTAAAAGTAAAACTGAAAGTGAAGACACCCAAAATGTCTCAATCACAATCAAAAACACATAGCTATGATGATTCTGCTCTTGGTCATAGCTGCTACATCTAACAGACATTAACAATACACAGCTTTGGTTGTAACTTTAACATTTGCCTAATTTAAAATCTCATTGTAACCAACAGGAACTTGAAAGTGCAGACCTCCACTTTTGCCAATCTAAAGACAGACTTTTACTATCATTACCTTGAAATCAGATTTGTAAAAAACAAAAAAAAGAAGAAGAAGAAGAAGAAGAAGAAGAAGAAGATGTATCTTGCAAATTAACTGTCCTAAGACACTGGGACCATTGCCTTCTTCTATAGATCTATGTCCATAACAGTTGAAACTGTCAAAATCGACTTGTACTGCTGAATTAGCATCATCATTGCTACACACTGGTGGTAGCTGCATGTTTCCAGCCTTATCTGTTAATGTACACTGAGGCCATACATGCTAACCCTTTTCAAGCATATATTTTAAAGGACCATACCACCCATTATGCATGTTTGGGCCTAATATATTCAATTTTCATAGGTTACATTATAACCATTTCCCAAAGGATAAAACCGTGTTTCAGCTTTCCTGATATTTTGCAAAATCTCTTAATCTTTCAAAATCAAATATTGAAGTGATACACCCATCTTAAAAATGAATGTTTCATCTGCTAATAGTTACATTCACTCCATGCTTTTTATTGTGATTAAACACTAAAATTACGAAACTTTGAAAAAACCTAAATACATGTCTTGTTCGCGATGATGGATTATCTATCCCAAGAACGTTTCAAGTATCAACAAGTTGATTTTAATAACATACCAGAATGAACTGAAACCAATGGTGGTCTAGAAGCCAGGAAAAAAAATTTTAATTCACAGTTCCAGTAGTGTGCTTTGGGAAATGGTTGTCAGTAGCTTTATGTGTATGAAAATTGAAGATATTGGGCTCAAAAATGCCAAAAGGGTGGCATGGTCCTTTAATCTATTAGCTCAGTTCAATATCTGCATCTGGTTAAATTGCACTTGATAGTCCATCATACTTTACTCACGTCTAATTGTTGTCTTGGTTTTCTAGAAATAAACTGACTCATAGTGCACAATAGAAAGTCAAAAACTTCCTGTATCTGGGTCCTAATCTGGATCTGTCTCAAAACTGAATCCACCCTTTCTTGACCCACAATTTACCCATCTACAAAAGTTCATTAAATGTCATCTGCTACTTTATGAAATATCCTGCTAAAAGACAGACAAATGCTCCTTGGTGGAAGATAATGATAACCCAAAAAATGAAAAAATAAGGTCATAAAACACAATATTATTCCTTTAACAATTTGAATTCACCCTGATATCTGGCAACCACATACTGGAGAAGTCTTTTGCTGCTATTGCTGCTGTCTTGGTCATATCCGTGTCTCCTTCTTGGCCCAGCCGGAGTGGTCGTGGGACGTGTTCGTGAGCACCACGAACACGTACTTCTGTAAAATCATCTTAAGAAGCTGGCAGAATGATAATATATTATATAATAAAATAAAAACAAATCTCAGTAATACTCATGTACCATTTAAAAAATGTCTTGTTTCAATCATAGTGATTTACTGTATGTTATTTCGAAGCACAGACAGGAAACTTGGTGTGGGAGTCAGAGGGTCGGGGGGGGNGGGGCACAGAGGGAAGAGCACAACCCCACTGTTAGTGTTGGGACTGCCACAGAGACCCAATAAAAACAGAGCTGTCAGTAGAGCTTCTGACTGTTAGGCTCTGTGTCAACCCACAGACCAAATAAACAGCAATCAGCCTTGTGCTAACCATTCTGTGACACACACACAAACACACACACACACACATACACACACACACACACTTAGAGCGAAGGCAAAGCTGAGTGAGCAAACCCATGCTCATATCATGGCAACCACACGCAGTGCTTACAAGTATATACATAAGTGTACACATATACACACACACATACATACATGCATGCACACAAATGCATACACACGTCACTCACAAGACCAAGAGCAAATAAGCCAGGGAAGTCTGTCTAATTAATGTTTTGAATCTTGCCTTTGAGTGACGTAATGACAACAGGTAAGTCATACACTCTTAACCCAGTGTGGACAGAGTGTGTGTGACTTCCCACAGAGCTGTTTGACTTTCATTATGGGCTTTACATGACACAGAAAAGCAGCATGCAGATTATTTTGTATCAAATGAGGTATTAGATCATATCATATTGCGTTATACTTGAGAGTGAGAACATTCTGAGATGATTAAATAACAGAAACTTTCCTTCTGCAAAAAGGGAAAAATCATTCTTTGTGATAAGACTGTGATAAGGATGGCAAAAAAAAAAAAAAAAATANAAAAAAAAAAAAAAAAATTATAAAGGAATCAACACAGGATGACACCAATACCACACATTCCTGGTCAAGAGGACTTAAAAGACGTTCATTACATTTGTTTATGGCAGATTCAGACTGGAGTTTTTCTCTGCAGACTCACAGGAATTTTAGAAGGGGTGTGTTGCATTTCCCTCCAGCCCTCATGTACAGATGAGGGATCAGACATCACAAGTCCCAATTAATAGATGTGATTTTTACAAAATGCCTCTACAAAGCCTCTGCCAGGGAGCCGACAGACCAAAAAAAGCTGCAGAGATCCCTCTCTGATTGAATGAGCACTAGGAGGGATTGGTTTTGCAGCCGCCATAATGAGCCTGCAGATATGACTGAAGTGGTCATGGAGCAGACAGTGGAGGTTTGGCCAGAGAGCTTGAAGAAGAAGAGCAGATGCTGAAGATGAAAGAGCAGCCAGGCCTCTACTGGAGGTTGTCTCACACACACACACTCAAACCACAGACAAGGTTTTGTCCTGTCTCTTGCTCTAACACACACTTTCTTCCTGCGCTGTGGACTCAAGTCACAACTTTGCTGACTTTCGACTCAACAAAATAAAAAAAGATTAGAATTTGATGATTTGTGACTTTTCACTTGGAGTTGAACCTGTTGATTTGCAAAGACTTGATACCTTCCCTCAAACCAATGATTAGAAATTATGAAATTAAAAAATGTGCAATGAATCAACTCAGCTGAGACAGAGGGGTGCACTTAGAATGAAACATTGCACTGAAATATAACATTTTTATTGTATTTATTTATGTATATTTCTGGCAAATTATAAAATTTATCAGGACAGCAATAAATATAAATTTTAAATAGCATCCACAATTTGTGTAGTTCGACTACTAATTATTACTTTGGCATTAAATTTGGTGAAGGGAACATTATGACTTATTTAGGACTTGAAACTTAATATTTAGGATGAGTAATAATAATAATAATAATAATAATAATAATAATAATAATAANCTTGAAACTTAATATTTAGGATGAGTAATAATAATAATAATAATAATAATAATAATAATAATAATAACTTTATTTATATAGCACCTTCCAAAACAGAGTTACAAGGTGCTTAACAATATAGCCAAGTTCACACAATAAAAATAATAAAAGAGTTACAAGGTGCTAACAAAGCAGACACTAGTGCACAAGAAAAATGACAATTGCAATGCAAAAAAATAATAATAAAGGATTGAAATAATAATAATAATAAAGGATTGAAATAGTAAATAGTGAATGAAATAATAGAAAAGTGAAATACTTGTGACATGACTCAGACTTTTCAGTTGACCTGTGACTTGCCTGACTTGGACTTGACTGGGACTCGAGTGCTTGAGACTTCTGCTATTTAATCATCTCAGACTGATTTGATCCCACCTCTGCTTTTCTTCCTTTTGTCACTTTCAAATCACTTCATCTAGAAGTTGCTTTAGGGGAACAAGACAAAGTATTTATATTGTTAAAAAATGACAAAAAATATATATTGCATATATGTACACAAATACATTTACTAATTTCTAATCCTGGTGGCCTTGAAACTGTTCATTAATTGAAGTGGATTGGAAAAATGTACATGTTGCTAGTTAGACATGAAGCTATGCCAACTATGTGGTTTATTTGTCTCTTTCTCTCTTTCCATCTTTCCCTCCGCTGTCTCCTGTCTTTCTCTTCATTCCTTTTCTAGACAGGTAGACAGTCAGACAGGCAGACAGTCATGCAGTCAGACAGGTTGATAGTCACAGGGCAGGCAGACAGACAGACAGTCATACAGACAAATGGACAAGCAGACACACAGTCAGACAGACAAAGTCAGACAGACAGATAGTCAGACATTCAGACAGGGCACCCTGGTCATGGCACGACAAGCCAGCCACTGGGATCTGCCATTTCCGCTGGTGTGTCTACTGTCGCGGTTGCTCCCCTCCCACGCGTGCGCACACACACACACACACACATACACATACACACACACACACACACACACACACACACACAACCCCAAATACACACATAAATATAAATACACACTACTGGTCCCCTCCGGAGAGATCAATTTCACGGGATCACACGGCTAGCTCTGGTTCCCAGGCGCTCCTCACGCGCCCTACAGACGTAGACGGTCCCTTCGCACAACCTGACTCCTGACCCGCCATCATTACCAGGGTCAAAGTACCAGCAACCCCTTACCACAANGGGGGGGGGGGGTTGATCTCTCCCAAGACTGCAAAGACACTGAAGGAGGGAGTCGAGAGAGGGAGACACTCATTTTGGTCTCATATTTTTTTTCAGGAGGGCAAGTGTCAAACGTTAAAACATGTTTCAATGTTCAGGCTTATTATCAAATTAGCGAGATGCAGGAATATAAAAATGAGTGATTAGGAGTGTGTGCACACGTGTGTCTGCATCTGCACACATACGTGTGTCTACACATTCAACAAAGAAAGCAGTGATGTTTTCCACACTACATTTCCACATACCTAAATGTCAAGCCCGGTTTCATGCAGCAGCCATATCAAAGGCAATCAGGGCAGTGTGGGTCAGCGGACAAACCGTGAACTTCTTACAGTGAATTCAAGCACGACTCATGACTCCTCCACCTTCACCATCGTGTTCTCCTGCATCTAATCTCAGCTAACACTCCTCGATATACACAGTTAACTATGAGTAGAGTACTTTATTACTATTAGTATTACTATTAGTACATTACTATTATTATTTATTAATATTATTATTATTAGTAGTACTTTACTTTAAATTTCCTAGAGGAAATTTCAGAGTTGCAGCAGCAATTACACACACAAATACACTCTATAAACTAAACTATATAAACTATATATAAAATAGTAAAATGGCAAAATTCACATTTAATATATATATATATATATATACATATATAGTATGAAAGTTTGACAGGGTCAAAAGCAAAGCAGTGATAAACCCAACTTGTAATGGAAGTTTAATAACTGCCCATTGTTTTCTCCCAATCTCTCTCTCTCTCTCTCTCTCTCTCTCTCTCTCTCTCTCCACACACCCCAGAGTAACCACCCACCAGGAGTTTCGCTTACTACAGACATGACTCACACCCATAACCAGCCGCTCCACTTCCCACTTTAGATTAAAGTCATCCTGCAATCCGAATCCACCCCCACCCCATCCCCCCTCCAAAAAACAGGTATTTCAGGCTTTATTCTTCACGTTGGAAATGAGGGGTCACGCTTTTGATTTGAGTTGACTGGATGTGGCAAATGGAAGTCAAACTTTAACTTCTGCCTCCCGTCCACCTGTTGAATTTAGATATCAAATGTTCCAGACGACAGATTAGCAGGTCATTCAGCAGCAGTCTAGATGAAAGGGGCAGAGTTCAGGTTGTGACTCAGTGATCTAAGAAGCTGTCTTGTAACAAAAGTCACAGGTTTGATCCTTGTGACAGCTGATGTTTCTATCAACACCATCTGGCCTGTAAATATGCCTTTGAGCAAGACAACTCAGTACCTGTTCATTCACTGCATGTTGCTCTCATTAAAGTGAATAAAATACTGTAGTATGTAGTTACGTTTGAGTCACGTTTAACAGATGATTTAGGCTATTAGATTAAAAATATATAGCTTTTTTATTTAAAAAAAAACTGCATTCAAAGATAAATATTAAAATCATATTTTTGGAAAAAGGCAGAAGATTAATTCCTTGTATTTGGATTGATTCCTTCCTTGCAGCATCATCAAAATAAACATTTGTCTGGACAGAAACCTAATACATATCGGAGAAGGAGATAAAGAAGAGTGTGTGTGTGTGTGCGTGTGTACGTGCGTGCGTGCGTGCGTGCGTGTCTGAGGCCCTTGAACACTTCCCATGGGAAGGCATGACAGAGATGAGTGTCAGTGGGTCAACTTCAACTCATCGTTCACTTCCTCTATATGCATGCACACACACCCGCACACATGCACACACACACACACACACACACACACACACACACACACACACAGTGTCACACTAAGCAACAGGCGGAACCAGTGTGTTCTGTGTATAACCAATTTGGAAAGGAGAGAAGAATAAAAGTCAAGAGGGGTGAAGGAAAAGACCCCAAAGACAAAACCCACAATGCACTGGGGAAATGAAACCCCTTTTCAATCTCCAACACTCCCAAAGGACAATACAAGGGTGTTTCTCACACACACACACACACACACACACACACAAAACCCTCAAACAGCCCACCCTTCCAAATACACACAATGTGAGGAGTTGTCACACACAGATACACACTCACATTCATAAACAATGTCTCTCTCTCAGACCCCCTCTCTCTCTGAGGCACAATGGTCGGGTGTCACACACGTCTCAGGCAGAATTAGCCGTCGCTTCCTCTCCCTGTCAGGGGAAACAAAGTTAGCCTTCCTCAGCGAGCTGCACGGCTCTATTTATAAACAATAACACGACTCGCCCTCTGCAGGGTTTCAACAGAGAGCGGCTCAGATTGTCCGACGTATTGTTTCCACGGACAAACATCTGTCTGTGGCTAACCTGTGGACGCCATGGCTCTCACGATGACTCACACCTTCAAAAACTGTGTTGTATAAGCAAATACAGGCACCATGGCTGCTTCACGTGCAGCAGCTAAGCTAATTTAGTTAGCACAATGCTAAAAAAAAAAAAAAAAAAAAGAAGTTACTGCATTGTAGCTGATTTGCCGCCAAATCTGTTTTATCTTACTTAAGTTATTTTAGATGTTTAAATTTGTAGTTTTAATTTTTGAATCTGACAGTTAAGTTTCTAAAGTGACACAATCAATTCATATCACAGTAATTTGTTTTAAATTAACCTTTTATTCCAGAGCAGGTACAGGTGTTTTTTTTTCTCAAGACATTTATTTTCTTTATTTAAAAAAAAAAAAAAAAAAANAAAAAAAAAAAAAAAAAATATGAAAGAATTATATCTCCATCTGGACCTACTGAGAATAATCAGAATTCTCAAATTCAAAATAATACTATCAGCCTAAATAATAAGTGATATTTTGTGAGTTTTGCATTTTCTTAAAGTTACAGAATAAATAAATTATACAAATTAAATGATACAAGAGCTCTGACTACAAGTGAATGCAAATTTCTTTTCACTTTTCTCTTCTTCTGTTTCAGTATTATGTTACAATATGATGCAGAAACTGTCAAAACACATTTTAAATAATTTTTTTTCACATACACCAAAATGATTAACAATGGGTTAGTTTTTTTTTTTTTTTTTTTTAAGTTTCTGAGTTTCATTCATCACTGTCGTTCTGTCAACGCTGCAGCCTGACTGTGTTAAACTCACTGACATCATGTACACAGATTCAAACACTAGCTGAAGAAAAAAAAAAAAAAAAAAAAACCTTTGCAGGAAATGACATTAAAGCAAAATTTTACAACCAAACACCTGATGACATGTGCGGCCACTGTATAAATATTTATCATAGAATTAATTACACTTATCACAACAACTATGGCCTGTGTACAGCACTGAAGTGAATTATTGGTGAACTCTCCCCTACATTTGGGTTCAATCTCACGTCTTAACTACCAATTGAGAGCGAGGCAGAGAGAGGATGGGGAGAGGGAGAGAGAGAGAGAGAGCAGAGGGGTGTAGAGTTCAAGAAGAAAAGAGAGAAGCAAATATGTGAAAACAGGAAATTAGGCATGAGACAGAGTAGAGGTGAAGCTCCTCCACAATCACGATGACTTTGGCCCGTGGTTTCATTTGATTTGGTGGCCTGATTTTCAGTAGGACTCTAGGGGAGGNGGGGAAGTGTGGAGATTTGATGATGTCGTGTTGTGGGCCCTCACCTTCAAAGGGCGGCCCCTGAAAGGCCCTACTAATCACAACATGTGATGAGACCGGTAGAACAAAGACAGCCGGGCAGAAAATAACAGCGTGGGAACTCTGGGTGAACTTGAAATACAACAAGAGGGCTCACACACCCCTCCCTCCCTCCCTCCTCCCGCTCCCCTAGTTACACACACACATACACACACACACACACAGAGTCACAGAGTATGTGGACACACACCTGTGTTTATTGTGACAAAGGCTTCAGGTTGCACAGGCTTGTGTGAATGCGACCCCCCCCACACTCCCACTCCCCAGCACACACTCACTTACACACACACACTAGTTTGCAAATCATTTGGATGAACATGAGAGTTCATCTGTATGTGTGTGTGTGGGGGTGTGTGTGTCATGCTATAAGCGCAGCCTTGTACAAAAACAATAAGATGAAAACAGCTCTAAGTGCTTCCTCTCATTCATATAGGCAAACAAGGCAGGCTCCTGATGATTATTATGCCTGTGGTCACTTTGGCTCCCACTGATAAGGATCAACATATTACGGTGTGTGTGTGTGTGTGTGTGTGGTGGCGGTGGTGGTGGTGGTGGTGGGGAGTGGGGGGGGCAATGAGCGATCCATATTAATTTTCTCTTTTGTGTTGATCTTTATAAAAATCAAAATCTCACCTTAGAAAATAAATGGTTGTATATATAATTCATAACACAATATTTTCATGTCTGATATGATTTACGTTTCCTCAACACATTTAGTGCATATTCCTAACTAATATTTCCCAAAATTATAGTAACCTTTCACTTTTGTTGCCAGTTTCATTATTTTAGGAGTCATTATTCGAAAAAGAAGTTTCCTTTTTCACTTTTTGTGGAGTGTGAAAGTGCCCCTCAGCATACTGCCCACAAATTTCAGTGATAACACACAGCTAATGTTTAGAAACCCAAAAGCTTGTTTTGTGTAATGAATGTCATCATAAAGATCAATCAGTAAATGAATTAATAGTTGAAAATTTCTGAAAATTCATTTAATAATTTAAATAATATTTTTCATCAGGCACCTGATTTCACTTTTGTTCTTTATTGTTCTGTACCAGGGTTCTTTGAAATTCCATAAACATATAGCCTAAACCTAAAATATTTTATATATGTCAATGGATATTTGGAAAATGCCACAAAAGCTGAATAAAGAATACATCTATCACAGATAATAGATCCATAGTCAGAATGCAATAACAAGAATGATCTTCATGAGAAATTAGCACAACAGATACAGTAAAACGTAATTCAGAGCTTTAAAATATAAGTATATTTTATTATTGGTGCAATTGCACAGTCACTTTCCATCACAGCTTGATGTCAAATGATTTTAGTTGTGACATGTTTAAGTTACAATGTGTTTAAGTTATATAAGACCCTGCAGGGGACCTACTGCAGAGCTCCCATTAGCTCCCAGAAACATGAGCCCACTGTGTATACAAACACACACACACACACACACACACACACACACACACACACACACCAGCTCTGTCAAATTATTTGGGGAGTGTGACCATTTATCGGAGCCACCAGTCATGTGGCGGTGATGATGTGGAAGCTCAAAGGGAGAAGGTCGAGGACAGCTTTAATTGCATTATGGTTTTTGTAGAATCCTTGAAGTCCCCAAAGCGTCTTTAGGGTGCATGAGGTCTCTGCGTGGTGTGGGATTAGACGTGGTGGCTTCCTCTGCTCCCTGCATTGCTCCTTCTCTCCTCAGGCTGAGTTAGTATTGGATTACAGGTTCACACGCTGCTCGCAGACCGCCCGTCGCCCCGAGCAATTGCTCCATTCATTCCAGCGCCGGAGACGGCCGTCGGCCTCTGATTGGTTATCAGCGCCGGTTTGGGGAACTTTCCCACGGCCAGCGCGTGCTGACAGCCGGCCAGCCACTCCTCATCACCACCGGGACACACACGGGGGAGGCGGGGGAGGCTGTGGAGGTGGTGTTGGGGGGCCAGGCATGGACCGAAAGTCTATTGGGCCTTCAAAGTTTCTCCAAAGATCGTCTATTTAGAAGTTAAACATTAGTGTGCACCGTGTTATCAAAAAAATAAATAAATAAATAAATAAATCAAGCAGTGATGAAAAAGCAAAAAAAAAAAAAAAAAANAAAAAAAAAAAAAAAAATCATTATAAAGTACAGCTGCTATAGCTTTAAAGTTCAATTAGCCTATGACAACATTTTGCTTGTTTTTTTGTACTCCTTTAAGATTTGGACTCAGATATGTTGAATACTCTCCAAAACATTCCTCTCTGCAAAAAATGAGAAGTAATTGTCACATCCTATCTCATGCTGAGACAGAAAGGCAGAATGATATTCAACTGAAATTTAAAAAAAAAAAGAAAAATCTTTATTAAACTTTTGACAGGGTTTAGCTGAGGATGCTAACAATACCTTTATCTTCTTTGTAATGTAACAATCTCCAGAACAAACCTCAGAGTGAGATCTCAGTTTTTTTTTTTCCTCATCTGAGCTACTTCTACTCCAGGATGTACTTGGACCAACTGCGCTGTCACTCAAACCGATGATCGCTTTCTAATTGGTTGGTTTTTCTCACGGCCACGCCCCTCTTGGCCGGCAGCGACATTGAAATGACACCGTGGGAAAGCTGAGCGCTTCAATCCGAGGCGCTTTGAGCGAACTTGGGCAGACACACGTCTGGTACACAGGCTGAAGGACTATTGTGGAGGAAACTGGTGCATCAAAATGAAAAGAAATCACGATTTTAGCTCGTCGGACAGCGAATTGGACGAGACTATAGAGGTGGAGAAGGAGAGCGCAGATGAGAATGGGTGAGTTAGTTGATCCTTTTTTTAAATCTTATTATCGCCTCCCGTTATTGTAATAAGGATGGCATAGGAGTCCACGTAAACTAATTAAGCGTGCGTTGCTGTTGGAGCATCATGTTGGAAAAGAGCTCTCAACTCTCCTGTTTCATCTTTTTAAAGGAATATGAGCTCTCCTCTGGGATCCATGTCTCCCACAACATCAACTCAGGTGCAGGCAAGGAAGAGGCGTAGAGGAGTAAGTAAATTTACTTTAAAATCTGTGCAGTATTTTGTTGTCGCTAAATTCACGCAGATTTTGGTGATCACTAAATACCATGTCGTCTTTCCTCAGATTATTGAGAAACGGCGCCGTGACAGAATCAACAATAGTCTCAGCGAGCTGCGGAGACTTGTTCCCAGCGCTTTTGAGAAGCAGGTAAGCCAGTGACAACATATAAATAGCCTACAATAAAGAGAATTATAAAAAGTAATCTCCCAGTATTACTCATCATGCTCCTGTGGATTATTTCTTTCTGACTGACTTCATATCTTCTCCCAAATTAGGGTTCAGCCAAATTGGAGAAGGCAGAGATTTTGCAGATGACTGTGGACCATTTGAAGATGCTTCATGCTGCTGGGGGCAAAGGTATGTCTAGTATGTCTGTTAAAGTGATAAAGACTCACATGTTACAGACGTTTTTAAGAGACCACAAACTCACACTCATTTTTTTGTGAAGGAATAAATAAATTAATGAATGAATCACATTTCTAAATGAACTTGTCTGACAAGCATAGCCGCACTTGTCTTGTTCAGAGTGGTTATTTGCTCTCTCATAGTCCCAAGGCCATTTTGATTCTTCCAGACAGAGCTCCTTCAAGTCTGGACAGACTTATTTTCTACACAGCTCAGGGACTTTTCAGGTAAAACTCTGTTTTTTTCCTCCTCCCAGGTTACTTTGATGCCCATGCCCTGGCAATGGACTACCGTGGTTTGGGTTTCAGGGAGTGTCTGGCTGAGACGGCCCGTTACCTGAGTTTAATTGAAGGCTTGGACAGTGCAGACCCTCTGCGGATCCGCCTGGTCTCCCACCTTAACAACTATGCCAGTCAGAGAGAAGCCCACTCTGGCCTCAGTCACCTGGCATGGGGCTCTGCATTTGGATCCCCTCCTGCCCACCTGCCCCACCCTCTGCTTCTCCAACACCAGCAGGGGGCATCATTGGGACCTTTACCCCGCAGCACTTCCAGCAGCCCACAAACTCTGTCATCCACATCCACTCCATCTTCTTCTTCATCTTCTTCCTCCCCGTCATCCTCCTCCTCAGTTGCAGATACTCATGTCCCAGGCAGGCGTAGCAGGAGTGCCACCCCCCACTCAGATCAGGGGCCGATCCGGGTTCCACCCTCCACTGCTGCTCCCACTACTGTCCTGCACCCCGCCTTGGTCCCATCATCAGCGTCCAAGCTCTCTACTCCACTCCTCTCCTCCCTCTCGGCATTCCCTTTCCCCTTCAGCGCTTTCCCCATCATCTCTACCACTACTGCTATCAGTCCCTCAGCTCCTGCATCCAGTGTTGGGAAGCCATACAGACCCTGGAGTGTGGAAATAGGAGCTTTCTGACTGATGTGAAAACTTCAAAACAATCTTCCTAGACTGAAATCTCTACCCAGCTGAGCTGGACCTTTCTGGACAGGACCATCTTTCCTTGCTAAGAAAGTACTATTTTTGCTATGATGTTGACATCCTACAGAGGATTATGCCTAGCTCTAGGATTTTTATTTTGCTGGTATCATTTGTGTTTTGTATAGAAGGAAAAACAGTGAGGAGGGAGACCACGACTAAAAAAGCAACAAGAGTGATTTATTGTGTTGATTGATCTCTGTTCCTGCCCACCCCTTTAGAAGTTGCAACCACTGTTGTCAGCCTATCAGGAATGGTTTTTCCAGATGGTCAAGTAGTCGCCTGTCAAGTTCCTGGGTGAAACTGTCCCCCTTTGTTTCCTCTGAGCTGAAACACCCTGTATTAGTGCCCTGGCTACAGAGAAAAGGGGCGTGAAAGGAGGGCATGAGGTGGTTGAGGGTCACCCCTTTTTACAGCATTTTATGGGGTGGAATAATCGAAACCAGGTGTTTGTTTGACTAAATGCTGGGAACAGACGTTTGCTACCATCTTGAAATAAACTTAACCATGATTTACCCACAACCTCTAATACTCATATGGTGCTCTATTGTTTTATCCTGCTTTCATATGGTATATTTCCTGTCTTCAGTAACTCACCAAGTTTTAAATAACATTGTTGATCTACAGTGTTCTACTTACAGTTAAAGTTTCATATAATTTTCCCAATTTTTAACAGCATTCATTTTGCTCATGTAAGTAATGTTAGGGTGATTATGATCAATTAGTCACCTGATTATTTTCTTTTACTAGTTCAACAGAATGACATTATTGATCTTATCAATGTTATGTCCATCTTGATGTACTTTTTGTTGGCGTCTGCTTCTAAAACTCACTGTGACTTTGTATATTTTATGGTTGTACGAAATGAGCACCGAACTTTTCTAAGTTGCTGCTGATGGTAATGACAACTTCCCTGTAATAAAAAAACTTCTGATAATGCACCTGTGGCTTTTGTCCGTGTGTGTATGTGTGTTTGCGTGTCCACATGTGTACAATGATGGTGTGTTTGCTTGCTTATGCATCATGTTTTTTGATGTGTGTGTGTGTGTTTGTGTGTATGTGCACAGTACATGGTGACGCCTGGTATCAGATGAGGCTGGTTGTTCTCCCAGCAGCCCTCTGTGTGTGCACAGGAAACCATTAACAAGGAGGGGATATCCTGGACAATAGCAGCCCGGCTGGTCCCATGCACTGCGTGGGAACTAGTGGAGAAGAGGAGGAGGAGGAAAAGAGAAGGGAGGGAAGGTTGGAAGAGGATGAAGGAGGAGAGCAAGGAGGAATGGAGCTAGGGACAGAAGATGGAAAGAAAAGAGGAGGAAGGATATAGGGCAGAGAGAACAGTTTTGTCCCTTTACCATCGTTTCTGCTTGTACCAGCTGCGCCATCTGTTCTCAACTCCTTCACTCCCTATTTTCTCTCTCTTTTGCTGAAGTGACCTCTCTCTCTCTGCTATCATCTTCTTCTTCTTCTTCTTCTTCTTCTTCTTCTTCTTCTTCTTCTTCTTCTTCTTCTTCTTCTTTCATTGCTAAGAGTGATGCAAGGCCAGGTAGTGATGTAAGTTTTACTGCGGCCAAAAACAGCCAGAATAACTTGTCTTTTGTCTCCCCTTAGTGGTTATATTTGGTATTACACCAATGGAGGACCCGAGTATACAAAGTTGCTTCAACTCCTTGCGTTTTTTATCTCTGTAATCTACTAATCTGATATATTGTTTGTAGATCAAAGAAGTGCCACTAACTGAGTTTTATCTGGATTTATGATGGATTGGTGTATTTGAAAGAAATCACTCTCATGGCCGGTTTCATTCACTGAACCCCAAATCTTTATTAACCACTGCTTGCTCACAAAGATATATGTGGAGAAGGGGAAACACACAGATGGATAGAGGAGAGAGAAAGAGAAGGCAGGTAGGACAGTGGATTGATGTACTTCCTGTGTTGTTACACACTGGACTGGTGTTGGTTAATGCTTTACCAGATCAATATGACATGGCACGAACATATCCACCTGCCCTTTTTGAAATACACACACACACACACACACATACACACACACACACACACACACATACACACACACGCACACACACACACTCATGTATGGGCTTAATGTGCATGTATGACCAACAGGGTTGAACTTCAGGCTTTAAATCTTTAAACTTTTTTGGACACTTTAATACACTCATGTATAGCCTTTGACATGACAATATTGTGTTAATGAATCAGTGTTGCAATGAAATCTGTTATGGCTTTAATATCTTTCTTATGCATTTTAGTTTTCAGTCGCATTCTCAGTTAAGTGCAGTGATGCTGATGATGTTGATGCTGATGTTGAGCACTACTCTATTGTCTCTGCAATGGAGAATGGTGGGACTCATTGCATTCTTGAAGATTTACAATCACAAGTCTGATCACTGGTCAGATAGACTCCACGCCCGTTTGTCATATATTAACAGACGATCGAAATGTGATTGGAAGCTTGTTTCTGAAGAACATGTGAGCCCCGCCATTGGTCAAGGACGTCATGTGAGCTTTACATTGCCAGATGGACAGAATCTAGCCAGCTCCTCCTGAGATCTGGCTAAATGCCTGTCCATTTGGACAGCATGTGTGAGTGTGGATGCTTCTACGTTATGTATGTATGTGGGGAGAAGTGTGAAAGAAAGAGGAGGGATGAAGAGGTTGCAGATGGAGAGAGTGAGAATGAGAATGGGCTCATTAAATGCTATAGAATTCTCCTGCAATATAGTCACCATCTACCTCACAGGAGTGGATGTGTAGTGACGGCTTCCATTCCCCCCCCCCCCCNCCCCCCCCCACAGAAAGCAAACATAGCCTTTTCCCTTTCCTTCTCCAAGCGTGCACGTGTCACTAATAAAATGGAACAGAGGTGGAAATTGAATGAAAAATCACTTTAATCCAAGAGATCCTTTTTTCAGATCAGGAAGGAATCAGGAAGTGCACATTAGATGGATGAGGGAATGAATCCAGGATGCAGGCCTCGTGAGGACGCAACCAGTCACAGCTAATGTCAGCTAGCTGGCAAACTCACAATACACACCTAAGCCTGTTACCACACTAGAGAAACTTCAAAATGATGCTTAGGCTGAAACAATAAACAAAACATGAAATGTAACAAATAAAAAAAAAATCATTACATCCATATATATGGGGAGACGAAAATTATATATAAAAAATGGCACACTGCAATCAATACTTTTGCTGTTGTATTGTACTGTATATAACAAAAAAAAAAAGTATTTACAAAAAACAATACCCACTGTCACATGTCAATTTGATTTTCTTCTTTTCTTCTCATTTGAAACAGAGCAAAACATTCTTTTTTTGGGAAAAGTGGGTGGGAAACATACATTTTTTCTTTCTTTTTTTTTTTTTTTTTTNTTTTTTTTTTTTTTTTTATTATTTTTGCATTTTGCCACTCCCAACCCCATATGAACTTCCTCCTGTCTCGGGGTGGTATCTTAGGCTGTGGTAGTTTCATCGTAGCATGGGGGAGTATGATGGGTGGTGGTGGTGGTGGTGGTGGTAGTGGTGGTGGTGGGTCAAGGTGGGGGTGTTCCTTGTGGGTTCGGGAGTNCGGGTGGGTGGGACATAGAACCTGGTGGGGCTGCTCACGCTGTCACCTCTTCTCTCAACTCCTTGTTCCTGCGCACCTCTTGGGCATGCATCTCCTAGAAAGCACACACACACACACACACACACACACACACACACACACACACACACACACACACACACATACACACACACAAAGTAAGGCTTTTGGTTTTTTCTGCAGTGCAGCCCTTCCTGGAATTATATTCCCTTTCCCTACAATTCGCCACCTCTCTCCTTTGACCTTTGCAGCAGCAGCAATCTACTTCATTTCCTCCTTGTCTCCTGTCCTCCTCTCCACCTCCAGGCATTGAGGTTCCAATTTTCACTCCTCAATACCCAAAACAATTGAAACTACACCTTCATCTTTTTCTTCAGCTTTTGTTCCCCACCTCTTCACCTAAAAGATCTCCCTTTACAAAGATCAGGCAAACACATCAGCCCTCCTTTCTCCCTTCTCCTCTTTCTTCCTCTTCCACATTTTTTTTCCCTTTCATTCTCTTATTTGTCTTTTCCTCCTGTCCCTTTATCCTATGCTACATCTACCTTGCATTCATCCTCCTTTCCCTTCTCCCTCATCCTACCTGTCACTCAGGCAGCTCTTCCCTTCCATTATCTCAATTTCTCCCTCCCTGGTGCTCCAGCATTACAATTTCCTCCCTCTCTCCCCCTCCTCACCCTCTCATGCAAGCGCTCCATGATGGAGGCCAGGTAGGCCTGCCGGTTCTCCTCGATCTGCTCCATCTTCAGTTGAAGTTTCTCCTCAGCCATGCGGCTGAAGTTGCTGTTCTCCTCCATGGCCTTAAGCAGCACGTCACGCTCATGGTCCCGCTTCTCAGCCAGGGCACGAAGTACCTGAGCCTCCTGGGACTGGAGGAGGAAAAGAGGATAGAGAGGAGAAGAAAGAGTTTGAGTGAGTCAGAGGGAGAGAGAGTTTGATTCAGAAGGACAGCATAACTGAAAACACCACTCAGATGTTCTTCCTTAAAATTTGAGGACATTAGCACAAAACATCTGGACGTAAGAGAGAGGAATTTCTCCCATGCCATTTTCATGTTTTCTTGGTATGTCTTATAATCTATTGCACAAATGCTTCACAAACATTATTGGACATTTGCTGTTGAAAAATATCTGTCAAGCTGTAATATTGACTGGCTGATTGATTTGTTGGTGGTTGCTGGATTTGTCAGCAGCTGAACTGACCTGTATCAACTCATGAATCAATGAGATGCAAGAATTAGCCAATGTTTGATTAGATTTTGCATTGCAGTTTTACACCAGACTCATTGCGGTTCAGAAGTCATTGTGACCAAACAGCCAGACATCAGATTAGATGTCGAATGAAGGAAAACATCCTTACTCTCCTTCGGTCTTCTGCTGCCTCCAGTTTCTTCTGGATGTCCTCCAGGGAAATGTCCCTCTTTGGGGGGTTGGTGATGCAGTGAGCAGCTTCCGACACAGGGGAGGACGGCTTCAGGATGACCTCAAAGGCCTGACCAGAGGCTCGCTTGCTAATGGGCTTAATGTCCATGTCTGTGTGTGTAGAAAGGAAGACTCTCAAATCAAATGTCTCTATGACTTTACAATTAAAAAAAAATACTTTAAGAAAGCAAAGATTAGCCAGAATAGAATTTTAATCCACAATCTAATTACCACTTACCTTCAAATTCATCCATGATGTTTTTGCGGGTCTCAGGGTACAGACAAGAGCAGAGGAGTGAGAAAACTGAGATCTCCTTCATTTTCTCTTTGTAGGCTGTGTGGGTAAATGGAAACAGGATTGTGACTTAATGTGCACGTTTGTATTACCAAGCAAACTGACAGCTGTATGCAAACTGAGTACAACTGGAGCACACACACACACACACACACACGAAGCATCATTAGCCCTCCACAGGAGGTCCTCATTATAAATGTCATCTTTAGATTTTTAGCCAATGAAATATTCAGGAAGTCCCTAAAAAAAGAGAACCTCATCAAAGGTGCCTGGTGGAGCTGAATTGCCCTGGGTTTTGTAGGCATTTTGTGGCCTTTGTTTTTATCAAGATGTAGCAGGATGGATGTGTCCTTATTTGGCCTAATTTCCCCCAACAGCTAACATGCTGCCATCCCCACCAAAGTCTCTACTCATCATTAACTATGCATTTCATTTTTGCCTATGATTTATTCATGTTTCCAGACCAATGACTCGCAGCTATTATGTGGCCAAAAAACATCAGGGATTAGTGTATGTGGATTTTGGTCAGAAAAATTTGGATGTTGGGACAGTCTTTGAGCTGTTTCTTATTTCCTTTGGCTATGCCTTGAGGGTGGAGGTTCAAACCAAAAGGCTTTAGCTTATCAGTATAATGCAGCAATATCACTGTCCAGCCCACTTATGGTCCATGCTGGCTGCATTTGGCAACCCACAATAAGGAGGAACAAAGAGACCTCCAAAGGGCAGACAAGGAAGAGAATAGAAAACTAAAGAACAACCACCCTTGTCTAACCTTGATTTTTTTTTCCCCCTGTGTTTTCACACCTACTACTTTGTAATGTGAGCCTGGAGTTCAGCAGTATTATCAGCGGGGAGAGAAACAAAAATAACTGCAACATACTGCAGGTTATGAAACATTCTGTTTTTGCATATGGCTGTTATGCTCTGCAAAGGTACAGTGCCTCATAGTGGAGATCTGCATGCCAAGTGCCATAATACAGCATAATCCATCATGCAGCGTACAAGCCCTGCAGGGCTGAAGTGTGCCACACTGATTCATGTTTTGCAGCAGCCAGAAATGAGATTTACTATGAGGGAGCTTCTGCACAGCAGGGTGTCGGGTATAGTATGATAAATCCAAACCTTCTCCCTTATTCTCCCTCCCTCTCTCTCTCTTATTCTCTGCTCATTGTGTCTTCTTTTTTTCCTCTCTGTGTCTTGCTTTCTGCCCTGCAGACTGGCAGACGCCTCAGTAATGTAATCAACTCTCAGATGTAGCACTCGCTACTCTCCAATGGCCTTGTTAACCCTTTCCCTGAGGAGGAAGTGAGAGAGGGTGAGAGCATACTGGGGCTGGTGGTAAAAACAGAGAGATTTTGGATGAAAGAAAATGGGTGAGTGGCAGAGGATTGGAGATAAAAGTGGGGTTGAGTGAGGGAGGGGGAGATTCTCCTTAAATTTTGCATTGCAGTTTTACACCAGATGAACACCTCAGATGAGGTGGGAGAAAGGGGGAAAAAGGGGGAGAAGGGGTAAATTCTTGGGTAGCTGCCGGGGTGGTGAAGGGCATGTGTGGTACAATTGTGTGTGTGTGTGTGTGTGCTTATACATTATAGGTGGGGCTGTAACTCTCCCTGGGACTGCCCCCCCCCCCCCCCCCCCCCCCCCCCCCCCCCCCCCNATGGAAGCCTCCACCTCAGGTGGATACTGCTTTAATTCATAGTTAGTGGACCATACCACTCCTGCTGATGAGGGGGGTGGGTACAGCTGGATACTTTTGGGTTGTTACAGGCTCATTAATCGCTGTGTATGCCAAGACCTCGGCAGCCATTTTCTCCTGTGCTCAAACCCACTTTACAGCTAAAGACAGACAACCAGTTAATGATTCACTTTCCTTTACTCAAATTACGTGACTTGAGAAAAGTAAGAAAGGAACTGGTCAAACAAGATAACTGTTGTGGTGAATGCCAATTTCTGGGTGGAGACTTATTTTGTTTCTGTGTTATGTAACGTTTTCAAACTGAACATTGCAGTCAATTCAAGTTCAAGATCTGAGGTGGTAGACGGTGCAACTTACAGTTTAATTTGGAGTCATGTATCTTGTTGTCTGTTGCTCACGGTGAGTTGAAACTGTGCTTTAATGCCGACAAATCCACTTTTGTACCAGAGGAACTTTTTCTTTTATTATTGTTAGAAAGCTCTGCACACTTGGATCTAATGCATATTAGATTTATTTTTGTTAAAATAAAATGTTCTCTATTGTGCAGATCCTATGAAAATGTTCTTCTCTATGAAGAAAAAATATAATGCTACTTCTGTAACCACTGTAATGAACTCACTGCCAGCAGATCAGACACTGGCCACTGGTCTGGAACAGCATCCTTTGCTCTCCACAGTATGAAGTGTTGGCTAATGTTCAGAGATGCTGGTTCAGATACTGTATGATATACTAAAACCACCAAATAATGTCACATCAAGACAACGCCAGCTTCATCCAGCTGGTTTCAGCTCATCAGTTCTGCATCCTCACACGGAGCTCCACCTGTCCTGCCCAGACACATAGCCAGCAAGCTGCATTTCCTCTTTCAATCAATCAGCCAAAGAGCACAGATCATCAATATC
This sequence comes from Lucifuga dentata, assembly GCA_014773175.1. Classification (NCBI taxonomy): domain Eukaryota; kingdom Metazoa; phylum Chordata; class Actinopteri; order Ophidiiformes; family Bythitidae; genus Lucifuga; species Lucifuga dentata. The sequence goes on from VXCM01003573.1 coordinate 21,613, forward strand.
TCCCTCCTCCCCCACAAGCATCCCTCATCCCCTATACCTTCTGTATCGCTAAGCCTCAGTTTCATCTGTCATCAATGTATTCCCCACTCAGTCCCACCCTCTCTTCCTCTGCCTTGTACTGTCTCTTTCTCTCACACTCTGTGGACTCAACAGCCTCAATTATGTGTGAAGAAACCACCAAAACCCTCTTTATACTTTCTTCTCCTTTTTCTGTCAACTCTTCTTCCATCCCTTCATCTCTCCTTAAATACCCATCCCCCCACTTTAAGAATCTAAACAGAGAATGTGCTTGGACAATTGAGAAGGAAGTCAAAAAGACACAAAGTGAAAATCATATGAAAGATATTCAAGGCTTTGAGCAAACTGCCTATGAATGTTGTCCTGCAAAATGTGACCCTGTGTATCACAACCTTTACTAGCCTTCTGGGCTCTGCAACCTTATAGCAATATGAGTTTGCCATTTCTGTTAGGCGCACTGCTAGCCCTTTACAGTCAGACCACAAGACAATAATATAATCACAAAATGATGAAGGTATTTCTACGGCGAGAACAGCTATTAAACAGAAGGTTATGGGACCCAGATGATCAAGGGGCAGGTCCAGTCATTCAATGCAGGACTGGTGGACTAAAGGCAAGGTTTGCAAAGCCACACCCTGTCTGCAGGAATACAGGGCATGAAAATTTGACATATTTGGACTTAGCAGAATGATAACATATTGTATTATATTCTGTCCATATAAAAATTAGATCTCAAGCAAAGATATTAGGTTTTTCGCTTCAGTGTCTCATGCAGCTATTGATATTGATGAACAGATCATGCATGTAAGATGCATCATCACCCTGGATTGATGTCACCTATTCCTCCTAGGCTATCCTAAAGAGCAACAGTCATCCAAACCAGTAATGGGAGGGTGCTGCATTGATCAATGGGACTCCATGACAAATCATGATGAATTATCAGTCCAGGATATTTTCAGGCATTATGCACATTTTGGCAATTGTAGTCCAATTGATAAAAGGGTAATACTGCAAAATTTGGAAATGACATTGAATCCAATTGATAGTGTTATTGTCCAAAGATATTGCTGATGTAGTCAAAGGAATTGATTTTTGGGTATCAGGCAAATGACCACACCTAACTGGATATGACAAGTCCACCTGATAAGGATCAGGAAAAGTACTTAGAGGCCTTAATGTGCATGGGCGTGTGCTTTTGTTCTGAGCTCTACAGTTTCTAACTGCAGTTTAGAGGCCTTGGGATGTTATCAGCTCTCTCCCAAGGAATGAGAAAATTATTTAGATAACATAGCTTGATTCTACCTGATTCATAAAAATACAGTTGTAAACCTTTGTGGACTAATGAGACCCTTTAAGTTTTTTTGCTCCAACAATGTACACGCTGAATTCCACTGGTGATTCTAAAACATTAAGAGAGACAGTATGTTTTTGTTAAAAGAAAAATATATTTAAAAAAAAAAACAGTCTAATTTAACTCCCTGGTCAGTGTTGGCTGGTTCTAAAGATGGTGATGGGTGCTTCAAGAGTGTCTGCTCCTTGTCCATCCTTTTCCTCCTGTCCACAGCTGAAGTCACGGAGGAAGGAGGAGGAGGAGGAGGAGGAGGAGGAGGAGGAGGAGAAGGATACTCAGATGTTAGTTTCCAGTGTGCCTCCGTGCAGACACCAGAACCCTTAGTGCTGTCTGTCTGCATGTCCCTCCATCCATCAAGTGTCAAGTCAACCAGAAAACAAACTGACTATCCCCCAGATCGGGGACACACACACACACACACACACACACAATCACACACAGGTCCTTTTCTGCATGTAACAAGGTCCTTAAAATAAAAACCCACACCAAAATGTTGCCAAAATGTTAGATTGGGCTATAGTCTTCTACTGATAATACCTGCAGGTCAGCTCCAGGGTTTACATAAGCATAATTGATAAAGTAAAATGGTAAAATGTTTCAATAATTATTAAAATCCAGTAGAAAAAAAAAAAAAAAAANAAAAAAAAAAAAAAAAGTATATATTCATTTATTATTTTGGAAATGTATGGGTTGACACACATTCAAGGCCTGCCAGCTGCTTTAACGTGCCATTTGTATACTATTAAGAAATAGTCACCATAATGCTAAAGCATGATAATAATGCAGTTATCAACAAAAATATGTTTCATTTCAAAGTCTGTATCCTTCTCGATAGGATTGGACTCTGATTTACACATATTCCTGAGACGACACTCATTTTCATTGCCAGTCATAAATTCTTCCCTCGACTGCAAGCCAAACATGCGTGGATAAGGATGCTTTTTCTTTCATTCATGCCTTCAGCGGTCACCCCCAAAATTGGCTTACACCACAGATAAATAAAGGTGGCCCAGTTTTTATAAGGAGATTTGTCACGGTGGAATATTTCACACCCTTGAGAATGGATGGCTGGCTTTGGAGGGACTGGAGATGTTGGGTGGGGTCGCTGGAGCTGCATTATGCTGCACGGCTCTGAGTCAGGCGGCAGGTGCGGCAAGGAGGCATCGACAAAATGATGCTGTGAGAGAAAAATCTGTGCTTCTGAATATGAGTTCAGTCTGTTTAATTCGCTTGTTTAAAGCAAATGAAGAATGTGCGTCACTGATAATCACCATACAGCAAAGTGAATCCTAAACTAGCCAATATTGATCAGCACCCATTTGGATTCAGGATGAGACAAAAGCCAAACTGTTAAAAGCTAAAATGAAGCACTAGTAAAATGTTGCTTCAATTTTGCAACTTCATTTTTATAACTGACCTGCGGATGAGTTCGGCCGCTCCCACTTATCAACCCTCAGCATCCTTTTGTGCCATGGGTGTCGCTACTATCTCTCAGCATCCTCAAACCTGCATAATCATTGTTATACGTGAGGAAATCTGTGCAAAACTCACCGATTGCAGTCTTAGCCATTTTTGTACGGTGATGCCGGGATGTGTCTACCGGAGGAGCGTGCGTCGGTGGCAAGATGCTGTATCTCGGGCGAGGGGACTGCTGGTAAGGCACTGAGTCAGCAGAGACGGGGGCTGCCGGTGCTCCTGGTGGTCTGTTCTGAGATGCGTCAAGCAAGCTTTAACTACACTAGGACCGGAACTGAGTAGGGCTTGCCTTCAAAATAAAGATGTAACTTTTCCCTTAGATAGCCTATGTGTGCTAAGATTCAAAACACGTGAATTCCGTTCTGACCGTTCTCACAGCAGTCTCATTTACAGAGATCAGATATGAATCTGAATGAGGACCACATTTGCAAGTGACAAATCTGATTTGGATTGTTGATACTGCTGAGAAAAAGAAAATCTGATCTGAGTCACATGTAATTAAAAAATCTGATTTGGGCCACCTCAGCCAGAAGACTCTACTTAGTTATCCAGAAGTTATCAAGAAAACAAGCACAGTTGGCCAACCTGTGCTCAGCCACCTGGTCAAGTCATTGTTATTCTGTGAGAGGGAATAAATATCAGCCAAACAAATGGTGTCACTCTCCATCCTTTATAATTAATTAATCAATCAATTAATCAATTAATAATTATTAATAGGTTTGCAATGATTTATTTTTAAATATGTGACCGGAAGTCACATCCAGTCTTATTGTTCCTGCTGACTTCACAGTCGTTCAGTTGCGAGGAGGTGTGTGTGTGTCCAATGCCATATTGGCTACCACTATATATCCTGACGCGCATTTCCTCAGCAGAGCTCTGACAAATCCAGTGTCTCCTGTACTGCTGGGTTCAAGGGGCCACTGGAAGAGATGACAGTGTGGGTGTTCCCTCTTTGTTTCAGTGGGTGGGTGTCTGGAGAAAAGTGCGGCAGGTCGCATGAATATAAAGCCATGTCCATGGAGCTGACATTTTTTTTTCCCGAGAAACACGTGTAGAATTTGACTATTTTTGTTCTATAACATAACAGATGTGTAAATTTGAGGTATTCAATAATAGGCTTAATCAGATAAGATGATACCATGAATCCATGAGAGTCTGACTAAAATAGAATTGCAAGTAATCTTTGGTCTTTATTTGATGGCTTTATTAGCCTAAATGGCGTAAAATCGAGAGATACGGTCAACCAACTTAATCACCACTTTCCAATTGAATGAAATAACCATGGTCAAATGATATCAAATAAATGAATGGAATCATTAAACTAACAACCACTAGATGGCAGCACATCTCAAGGTATTTGAGCTTCAGCACAGCAACCCTTGAGAGATATTATGAACCATCTATTAAACTACATTTACATAGATATTTAACAAATCTAGTCCTTCTTGCATTCACAGGTTTGTGCAGATAATTACATCGACCTGTTTGTAATGTATTTAAGAACAACTAAATCCATGCATGATGCCTGTTCTGCTGGACTGATGGACTACATAGCCTACACAAAGTCCCACACCACGTCCTGACCAGCACAAACGAAAATTTTCCTTATCTGAAAGGGGGGAAACTAGCATGTGTTTATTTAGATAACAAAACAGTTACATTACTGCTGTTTACTCGTGTCACATAAATATCAACAGAGGGAGCAATTACTTAGCCATAACCGGTGTTCACTTATGGTTAAAGAATAAGCAAATAAATTAATTCAAAGGAGATGTGCACATAATAACTAAATAAAACATAACTGTATTTTACTTATACTGTAATATATATAAAAAAGATTTAAGGATTTAAGTGAAGTATTTTATATCAAATAAAATGTCATGAAACATTCTTCAGTAAATTCTTATATATATATATATATATATATACTGGTGTATGTATATAACTAGAAGATTTCTGAATTAAACTTTCTTACACGTACAGGTATGTACCCGCCTTGTGTATGCTGAGGCTGATAGAAATTTTACAAACCTAACATCGTTCTTCCTGCTAAATGTATTCATTTATTCTGCTTACTGGCTGTGAACTCTTTCTCTTTTATGATATGTTAGACTCTAGATATTTGTGGTTTAATAGATCAAACTGCGGACGAGACTAGTTGAGTGATTCTCTCTTATAGTTGTAACTTTTTTCTGGATTTCGATAGAACTGATAAAAAAAACTAGTTTAATTTTCGCGTGAGGCCACGTTATAAAGTAGAAGTGCCACGGCCTATCCTCGCAGCTGATTGGCCAAGAGAGGACGGAAACTGCCTGCATCTATGTTACTAAACTAAATATCAATGCGCTATCCACTATAAAATAATCAATCTGTGTACGCATCCAAACGTTGTTAAAAAGCAACAACTGTCTTCAGAGTTTGGCTGATGTTAATGCACGTTTTTTCAGAGTTCTTTTTTCTCTAATTTTGTGTAGCTCTAACTTTACAGTTCTGCATCTGGCAAAGGTTGGATTACCAGCCTTTGGTGGTATCGTTAACATGACGAAGAGGTGGAGCTAACAGCACATGTTCAAGGCTGGTAGAATATCAAAAGTTGGTCACTATTCTGAAATCTGGTGCTCCGGCTTCCGCCACTGAAAGAAGACCCGTTACAGGTATCTGTGTGTCTTTTTGTCTTTTTTAAATTATTATTTTATTTTAAACATGCACTTTATGTAATGAGATACAGTCGAGAGTTATCAACTGGTACAAAGACGAATAGTTTTCTCCTCGAGCTAGCCATTAGCTTGCCTGTTAACTCAGCATACTAGCCTGTCGCATTGAGCATCATGTGTGTTGTATGTCTGTGTAACAGCTAGTTACAGTTCCGCAACAGCTCTACTGTCATACTGTTACAGTTTTAAAGAGTTTCATGTGCGCTCTCAGGTAATAGTTGTGTTAGGTAACAATTGTGTTAATATTAGTGTAGTCAAGCCCACGGTTTTGGTGATCCCGGTTCTCCTTTTGAATATTTAGGCAATGCTAAATTGGCTATCAATCAGTAAGGCGCTAGAGCAAACTACACCGTGTGTTAAATTGATCAACAGGAACGAGTGTTTTGATTATTGTTAGTATTCACATAAATCTATTGTTAGCCAACGTTTAGTGTGACTAAATTTTAGGAGAGTGTGTCCACGTGATCTCCCATTCTTCCAGTCTCTTTAGCTGTTTTGATCTTGTAAACACGTGGGTCTCTGATAATTGCAAACAAGAAATCAGAGGACGTTTTTCAAAGCATGTTTTTATTGATTTTAATAACTTAATATGACGATTACCACAATGAACATGCTCATCTATTTTCCTCTTGTACATAAACAGTTACCGCAGGTCTATAATTGTGTATAATTTAATAATCTTCTATGCCAGTGACCAGAGATAGAATGGGAACTTAAGCAGCCTTACTGGCAGAAGCAGAGACCAGATGCCATTGTAATGAGATTGGGGTAGTTTATCTCTTCACAAACCCATTACCACTATTTAGTTCCAGCAAAGAGTAAAAAAAATTCTGTTTTTATTAACCACCTAGAGACTTAAATCATTTTTAGCAGTTTTTCTTTTATTTGAATTTGGCTTTCATTTGTCACCTAAAAGCTCACACTCAAAAAAACCAAAAAAAAAAAAAACCCTTTNAAAAAAAAAAAAAACCCTTTACTAGGCAGGATGACAAGTTTTTGCTTATGAAAACCACATAAAACCATTAATGATGCGACCTTCTCACTTCTAGTCTCCCTTCTAATGTTTACCCTTCATCTAGACCATGACACATGAACCTTCAGAGACATAAATTTGTACAGGGTGCATGTGGAGGACTCAGTCAAAAAATGGATGGCGTTGCAAATGTGGAACAGTCTTGTCTGTACAATTACTAGATTCTTAAGCAGTCTGTCTTCTTTCCAGATTTTTTTACTTGTGTGTTGAAAATCAGATTTTCAGGAGCCAATAATGAAAAAAATTAATTCTTTCTGACAAACTGAATTGAGAAATGAACCTTGTAGGGCTGTGGCATTTCCAGTGTAAACTATCCTGAAGCCTATTTGATGATCCTAAATGCATTCAGTGCAGCTGGTTGTGCTAACCTTCCATACAACCATCAAAGTTTCCTTTCATTACTAAACTCCAGTGTAGCTGTTTCCATCAGCTCACACATGAGTAAGCAGCTTTATTTCACATGCTGCTGGTCCCTTTGAAATCAAACCAGGCACGTGACCAAGTCAGCCAAGAGAAATGCTCACAATGTCACTGATTTGAAGTATTTGAAAACACTTTGAGCTCTGCAGTAATTATTCTAGTTACAGATTTTCGCATTGATTCAATGTTCCAATATCCCTGCCAGTGTGATAGGTCACAACTCTATTCATATCATTGTTTGTAGGTATTTCCAACATGAATATACTTCCTGTATAAAACGGTATATACCAGGGAGTGTTATGTTCGTGTTTCAAACATAGGAAGTGTCTGTGTGTTGAGAGCAGTTGCATATCTGTCCCAGGATGTATAGTTATATGGTCTGACTAATACTGGCTGATATTAATAACAATATTTGAGAGAAAACATCAGATAAAGATAAATGTTTCTATATCAAGTTTGAATGTGGCATTCTTGGATACAATATGCTCGAAATGAATTGATGGCTGTTTTGTACCATCCCTTTTAATAGCAAATCCTTAAATTAAGAAACATTCTGTTTGCATTCACACAGTGTTATGTTATCATTCCATATGTGGCCTTTAAGAGGCACAGCTGCATAGACCAGTGACACAGTAGATGACTCACTCATCTTTTCTTTGCTCAATTGTATGAAGTGGTTCTGTGATGCTGTGTTTTTGTTTTCCTTACAGATTTTCCCAGGGGAGAATATGCAGCTGTGACAGTGTTCAGTATATACACAGCCTCAGTCATCTGTGTCATTCCACCTCCATTTCTATCTAGCTTTGTCCACATCCTGTTGTTTTTCTCAAGTATTTCATATTTCTATTTTTTTTTAACGTAGTCTCAATTTCTGGTGCTGCCAGAAAACAGTCTTTTTTAATCACCCCCTCTATTAAATCCCTGTTACCTTTTCTAAGTGGAGCCTGTAAAGCTGCCAATATGGTTGCTAAGGCAGACTCGGTGTCCCAGAGTAGTGGTGTGCGTCTAAAGCAGGAGATCTCCCTCTTGCATGGAGTCTGCCTTATTGTGGGAAACATGATCGGCTCCGGCATCTTCATCTCGCCTAAGGTAGGAAGCTCTGCTTTACTTGTCCAGAGTCAAGGTCTTTGACATAGCAATGCAAGGTCTCTGCACATTGCTGCATTAACCTTAACTCGCTCTTTCCCCATCAGCATGATATTTTCATGCAAGCCAGGTCAACAACAGAACTACGCAAAAAGCTGGAATTTCCATTCACACGAGGCATCAGAAGGCAAGCCGTTAGTATTCTGGTCATGATCAGACCTTTCACATTTTGCTGAGACAGATGTCTCACTACCACATCTATTTTCAGCTTGTCACTCAGCCGTGATTAGTTTGCGATTTCATCATCAAGCAATAACATGTGTGATCACATACCTTCTGATTTATATTCCACTTCAGCCAGACCTTTTTGAGTATAGCATGGTGCAGCTACATGAATAAAGATGGCGTTTGCAATGACAGTTGAAGTCACGTTGTTAAAGCCTTCTATCTTTTCAGATTCACTTTCTCACCCTCGTACTTTCAGTCAGACCACGAATACTCCTGGCAATGTTTGAAGGATTCATAAATCTGAAATATTTAATAAGTACTGTTAAGAAAATGTTAAACACAATTCTGAAGTATAAATAATTCTGATGGTTCAAGCTGTTCGCTTTTCATGTATTTTATGTTGTGATGTATCTTATTGACATATTTTATGATTCTATTCCTTATTCTCTTTTTCCAGGGGGTTCTTTTCTACACAGGCTCATTTGGCCTGTCCCTGGTTGTGTGGGCCATTGGAGGGGTGTTTTCAGTGTTTGGGGCGTTGTGCTATGCTGAGCTGGGCACTACTATCCGTAAATCTGGAGCCTCCTATGCCTACATCCTGGAGTCCTTTGGAGGCTTCTTGGCTTTTCTTCGGTATGTTTTTAACTTTTTATGTTTTTCTGTGAACATGTTAACTCAAGAACACATAGCAAACTCTAGATACTATAATCAGATCATAGGAAAATGAGAGATAAGGAATTTTATACAACACACCATTTGGTCTCATATTTCATTTTAAATTTTCTTAGGTGCCAATAAGCATTGCCAGATTTTTTTTTTCTTGCAATATTTTTGATTGAAGTTTGGTGTGAAACAGCACAAGATATTGTTTATATTGTGTTAACTTGTGCAAGAAAATGATGTTTAACAGTGGTGAGTCTGTAAATTTTGATGTTTTTTTTTAATGACAGAAATGGTCTATTTAAAGGCGGTGTGTGTGGTTCTGCTATTTAAGCTTTAAAGGCATCAGCAGCAAGAACACTAATATGTACAGTTTTTCCAGAGATATAATTTAAGTATATGATAGAAAGAATTCCATAAATTCTGCCTGCACACCCAGCTGTGAAAAGCATCATTGTAGATACAGAAGCCAATGATGTTGCAAAATCATCAGCAGAACTTTTCAAACGTGACAAAGTGAGCCGTTGAATTCCCTTAATGCCCTGAAGCTTTTTGTCGGTGGCCTGCTATCACACATAAAAAGAGGAAATGAGAGGTTCAGCAAGCATGTGGACTTTAGCGCTGAACATATGCCGCTTTAGCACCGTACCTGCTACAAAGTGCACATTTTAGACATTTAAACAAATAATTTCTGGGACTGCATCTCTTAAAAGCAGAGCAGACAGACTTTTGCCTTATTTAAGGAGGGAAATTGTTCTTATCTAGTCTGTTGTGCTACATGTGTCACTCATCTGCTGAGACATTGTTTATATTGTATTAACTTGTGCAAGAAAATTATGCTGAGTATGTAAGGAGACGAGGTAAATGCAGTCAGATAATGTAAGATAAGACATAAATGAGTGTAAGGATAAGAGGTACATGCAGTCAAAACAAAAGCAGGGCATACCACGGAGAGCCACCCTGCCTGCCATTCTGAAAAGAGTCTGAAAGACAAGACGCTTCAGGATCACAGTGATAAAATGTGTCTGACATAAATGTGTAATATCCATATTTATGCATTATAATCAATACTGCTTATCAATGCCATTGTAGGCTATGGACATCATTGTTGATTGTGGAACCAGCCTGTCAGGCAGTGATAGCCCTGACATTCTCCAGCTATCTGGTTCAGCCCTTCTATCCATCCTGTTCTGCCCCATACGACGCTGTTCGCCTCATCGCTGCTGCTATCATATGTAAAACTGTGCCTCTATTTTATATATATATACACACACACACGTTGCTGTGCTTTACCTGTTGTATTTACATTTGTGGAGAAAAGATGTGTGTGACATTTTTCTTAGATCAGTTAATTAGCCTTGGCATGAAATCCTGATCAAACTAGTTCCAGATTAAACATCCTCAGGCAGCTCAGTGAACTGAGTTGCCTGAGGATGCTTGGTCTTGACTCGGTTGACTTTGCATATTTAATCTTTCCACACAAAAACTTTGACGATGGCATGGTGCAAAATAATGACAGTTTTCAAGTTGATATTTGAACTATAAACAGTCACTCATGTATCAATCTTTCTGTGTGTTGTGATTTGATGAAACATTTGTTTGAATCTTGTCACAGTACTCTTAGCTTTATCTGAAAATAAATATTGTTATTTGGGGTTACTATTCAGAAGCTGCAGTCCTGTGATAAAGTCATTTTGTATAAAGGCCTTGTTGTCATTGGATAAATTTTGCAGTCTGTCTGGAAGGGTAAAGTAAATTGTGCTAGCCACATAGCTATATGAATAATACAGTAACTGAGGACACAATGGCAGGCAAGCATCATAAGTAATCTTTTCACTAAAATAGACTAATGAAATGAGCATTAATTCCCTCTCTTTCTGTGTATTGTTCATATTGGTTAATCACCGTTAACTTGCCTCCTCTCTCTCTCCACCAGGTCTGCTGACCTACGTGAACTGCATGAAAGTGAAATGGGGAGCCATGCTTCAGGTCATCTCCACGGTAGCCAAGGTCCTGGCTCTCATTGTTATTGTCATTGCTGGGTTGGTTAAATTGGCACAAGGTAAGCTGTCCTGGAAATTCCAGTTCTGTCAGTGATAATCTCATATTATTGGTATGACTTCATGTGAAACTGGAGATCATGAGTGGATAGTCACAGTATTTGGATTTTGCATTTGGATTTTGGATTTCACCTGTGGCAAAGAAAGCAAAAATGTTAGAAAAATGAAACTACCCATTGCTTTTTACCAGATTTACATTAAACCTTTTCACACTTTTCACTGTGGCTTTGACTAGAGGGAAAATTGGACAGTAGCTGAATGACCAACTTACAGTTTGTACTTTTATAATGTTTCTTCCTGGGTTCATGCACTTACTCCTGTGTTGGTGTAGGTTATGACCAAAACTTTGAAGACTCATTCAGAGGCTCCAAGCTGAATCCTGGTGACATGGCGCTGGCCCTTTACTCTGCCCTCTACTCCTACTCTGGCTGGGACACCCTCAACTTCATCACAGAGGAGATCAAGAACCCAGAGAGGTACTGGCATTTCAGAAAGATTTTATAATAAGCTTGTTTTTTTTTGTTTGTTTTTTCCCCCCCCCCATCCTTAATGTTCAAAAAAGGGTGTTTTTATTGAATTGGAAATCAATTGGATCACCCAAAGCATGTATCTTAATTTCCCCTATAGGAATCTGCCTTTGTCCATAGCTATTTCCATGCCAATAGTTACAGTGATCTACATCCTGACCAACATAGCTTACTACGTTGTCATGAATGCAGACAGAATCCTCAGCAGTGAAGCTGTTGCTGTGGTGAGTATGTTAAGACCGCTGTCGTTTCCACCATCACATTAAAGCAACCTCATACCTTGTGCGCCATTGAGGCTATGTATAGGTAGGAATCCTACTGAACAGGAGCACAATCATACTAATCTTTACCTATAAACCCTATTTGTGCATCTCAAGGGCCATCCAAATTGACAGCACCTGCTCAGCCTCACAGAGCTGCAGCTTTTGATCTCTCCTTCCTGTCTTCTGCTGTCATGTCTTTCAGTCAGCCTCAGGCTCTAGTGTCTGGTACATGACTCCTCTTGTGGTTATCTATGAATGTAGAAGTCAAGTCGATGAGAGGAACCTCATTTAGCTAAAGAGGTTAGCGCCCCACACAGGAACACTGGGAAGTTGATGATATAATTAGGGCATATGTGGAGGAAGAGTTTCGCTTAGGCTTGTTGACAGTGGCATTTGATAAGCCATTTGATTTTTATATGAAGAGTTCAGTCTCATGGTTTACTGAGACTGAACTCTGTAAATAAGCAATTAGCTGTCTGCTTCATGAATTTAGGAAGAGAGATTCACTCTGAACTGGATTTGTGAAAGTACGTCTTCCCAGCATATTCATTAAGGTTATTTAGAATAGGAAGAGATATTACAGCAACAACAAAATCGACTTATTTCTCGACACCTTTGCAGCCATTTCTGCTAATGTTCATTGCTGAAACTTAGGAGCGTTTTCCAGCTGAAGTAGCACACACATTTATTCTCTCTCTTACAGCCACTATTATCCTCAAAAGCCTAATGGGCAGCTCACAGCATTTGTGTGTCTTTTTGTTAGATCCCTTTGACAACAAGAGAAAGAAGTTATAAAAGGAGTATTTGTGTGTTGGTGGGTGTGATAGCAAACATACCAACCTTTGTCAGGAACATCAAAGATAACATTAAACTTGTTGTCATAGCCGCTGATGATGTTGAGTGTTAAGTGATCTAATGAATATTGAAAGTCAGGATCTTCTTCTCCTGAATGTCTCCTCAGACGTTTGCAGATGAGGTGCTGGGCTGGGCTCGCTGGCTGATCCCTCTGTCTGTGGCCATTTCCTGCTATGGAGGCCTAAACTCCTCCATCATCGCTGCCTCCAGGTCTGTATAAACAAACAAAGTTAGTCTGTGATCTATTTTAGCTCACTTGTGGCAGATTTACCAGATTATTCACAAAGAATGAAGATTCTCAGTCATCCAGGACGGTTATCATCGTGTCACACAAGATGCATAGGTTACATTTTTGAGGAGGCGTGCGTCAGCAGTAACCTAGAGCTAAGTATGGAGCCTCTGCACGTAGTCAGCATGATTCCACGATACACAATTAGTTTCAGGGTCACCTGTGAGTTGAGGTCACAACTTTAAGGTGTAAATTGGTGTAAAGCTACGGACCCTCTGCACGTAGTCAGCATGACTCCCTGACACAATCATCAAGATGACAAGTGCCAACCTCCCTTGGATTTTATCTCTAAAGCTTTCTTGCTGACCAAATGGCCTTTGTGAAACCTCAAAAAAGTATACCACGTTAACCATTTGACTCATAAGTTCGTCAAGACATCTCATCTGAGGCAGCAGTTTCCACACTGATCACAGTTTAATTCACGTGACCGTGACGACTCTGTGATGACAGCCATGTGACCTTAATGCATCACAGATGACCTTAGATTCTAAACACCACATGTGTGGTGTTTAGAATGTTTGAAATGTCAGAGACTGAGTGACATGGTGACATTTTTCACCTTTGCACCATTTGTTTTTCCTCTGGCAGGTTGTTCTTTGTAGGTTCCAGAGAAGGCCACCTACCGAACGTCCTGTGTATGATCCACATTGAGAACTTCACCCCAGTTCCTGCCCTGCTTTTTAATGTTAGTATCACACATTGGAGTGGGTGCTTGTTTTGGTCAACATTGGGTATCTTACAAACATGTATTTCTTTTCCAGGGCGGCATGGCTCTGATCTTCCTGTGCGTGCGTGATGTGTTCCAGTTGATCAACTATTTTAGCTTCAATTACTGGTTGTTCATTGGGTTGTCCATCGGTAGCCAGATCTATCTTCGCTTTAAAGCTCCAGATCTGCCCCGACCTGTTAAGGTAACAAATGAATCCATCTTGAGTTTTGACATACTTTTTTTTTTTTTTTTTTTTTTTTGCCAGAAAACATTGCCTTTAAAAATGATCAAAAACGGAACCAGGAAGACACACAATTACAACAGAGTTAATGTTCACATGTGGTATTATATAAACCCATCATGGAACGAAAATTAAGAAATAGATTTCAAAACTTAAAAATGTAATCAGCAATTATACGTAATTTTTAGTAACCATTGCCGCTGTAGCTTAGACACATAAGCACTAGAAAATGGAATGACTGGAATTTTTAGAAAATGAGCTGAAAACATGTAAAACCCTTAATGCTTAAAGCATTAAGGATTATAATTTACATCGATTTACCCATCAGCAGCACAATCAGTGTAGGTCTGACCACCCTCCTAATGTAAAATAACATGTTTTAATCTTCCATACATTTCCCCCTTCTCTTTATCTGGTTTCCATCATCATCTCTCTCTCCACCCCATGCAGTTACCTTTGTTCTTCCCAGTGGTCTACTGCCTGTGCAGCATATTCCTGGTGGTAGTCCCCCTCTACAGCGACACTGTCAACTCTCTGGTGGGAATAGCTGTAGCACTATCTGGAGCTCCAATCTACTACATGTGCATCCACCTGCCGCCCAGCTCCAGGCCAGCATTCTTCAGCAAAATGCTCAGTAAGAGGCTCCGACTGACTGTCCTGTGTTTTATAGGCAGTGTTATAATGCTTTAAGGATTTTTTAAAAATATCCTCTTCGTCCATTTATGGAATTTATGGCCACATTCAACCACCACAATCAGTGAGAAGACCTGTGATTTTTGTAAACGTCTTAGTTTTGGCTTTTGTGCACATTTTAGAAAGTTAACCCATGCTAAGTTATTGCATTATTGTACTGTGGCTCCAGTGTCATGACTTCATTAAGTAAGAAACTTCCTCTTGGAGCTGTAATGAGGTATGGATTAGTGTTTCAAAGTTCAGAACCATATATGTGGGCTGTATAGCGCCTAGTTATGAATTTGTGGTGTAACAACCCCCAACTTATGGAATAAAACCCCTAATACTATTAACCTAATGCTGATAATGGGCTGTTCCCCTGCCACACGTGCAGCTAAAATGTGAATGTATGCACGAATGCTCAGAATGTAATCTAATGCAAATTCATTGTTTCACCTGCTAACATGTATGCGTGAAAGTAGAAGGCACAGTCGTTTTTATTTCTCGGTAAAAGCAGAGGAATGTATTTCCTGGCAGAAAGATCCTTTTCTTCAGTGTAGCTCTGTGTTTGATCTGTCAAGTAACTTCAACTAAAAAGAAACTGATTTTAATAGCGTACAGGAATGATGATAATGAGCTATTTGAAAAAGTACCGCTCCAGTAGTATGTTTTTGAAAAGGTTAGCAATAACGTAACATGTATGTAGCTAGTATTTATTGGGCTCAAACATGCAAAACCACCGGTATAGTCTTTTGAAAGTATTAACATGCATTATTTTCTCCTGTCTCCACGATGTTTATGGTGACAACCGTTGATTTTTCTCACGTTTCCATGTCACTGCAGATGTGATCACTCTGTATACACAGAAACTGTCTCTGTGTTGTGTGGCCTCACCTGATATCGACCTGGACAACATAGACCCGGAAAAACTGGAATGATGAGTTACAGAAAGAACAGTATGGAGAAATTGGAGAATGAATGAATGGTTGAAAGGAATTTGGAGCTGCAGACAATCAAGATTTGGACTTGAGGTCTTGATTGTCTAAAGAAGTTGAAGAGTCTCCTCACACTCTTCCTCTGCGTATGTGAACCTCATGAGTTATGGAACATGCCTCCAGTGAAGGGCATTATACAGATTAACTTGGTACTAAGACTATTCATGCCCACGTGCTGTGGCATTCACATGCAAATACTCATGCTTACACACAAACAGTGTGCAGTTCTCCCTTCACATGACCGTGCACACAGCTCACGCACACACTGATAGAAAGTTAAAAAACCTAGACATAAATAAGATGGTGCAGAAGGAATTGACTTGGCAATGATTTCATCTTTCTGTTGCCATTTTCACACTGAAACTGAAATTTTACTTCCTTCAACTGCCTCATATTTTTTACATTTGTGTATCGTGTTATGTTACTATAGCTGAATGTGACAAATGGAGATTGTTTAAACCAGGTCCTAGTTTTAATATTTTTGATGGCTTTCTATTAAAATCAGCAGGAAATTTTCTAATCATAGCATTACAGTAACAATAGCTTACATGTTTGCTGTATAGGAATGGCAGCCAGACAATATTTAACATCATTTGTTGTTAAATCAATTTTTCCAGAAATCATGTCTTTTCCGTTAAATTATAATCTTGTCTTAATTAATGGAAGCTTTTTTTCTGATGCATCGATGTGAATTTAATAACTTTAAAAGGCCAGTTCCGATCAGATGGACATGTATAGAGGGTGTTAAGATTTTCTTTTCCAAAGTGCATTTACCTCCCGCAGTTTGTATGAAATTTTTGTATAAAGTGTTTTTTTGTTTTTTTTTAAATCCATGTTTCATTGAACTTTACAACGGCATTTCCACCCAAGGAATGCATCGTCCTTCTGCTGTGCAATATTTTATTCTTTCACCCAAATCCTTTAATTGCAGTTTCAGGGCTGTTTTTGATTTCTAAGCACCTCCTAGTGGTAGGGTGTTCACCGATAGGAATATGATTGCTGTCCGGGTAATGCAGTGTGGTTCTAAAGAGCTTTTAAATGTTAAATGTTGTGTTTAATAGATTATATAGGAAATGGAGCTGAGATGCTGCTGGGATTATCTTCAGAATGGGATCTAAATAGATGCAAAACTCATAGGTCAGCCATACTGATGTGCACACTTTGTTACTGATATATTTATCTTTTTTTTTTTTTTTTTTTTTTTTTTATTATTTGTTTGTTTCAGAGTTTGTATCATAGAAAGGAACTTTAAGCGAAAGTTGCCTTAGAAAAAATCACCAATTTGAACCATTTATTCACAGTTAATAACCAAAGGTCTTAATAAGGCTAATAGCTGGTGTTTGGACCCTCTTCCTGCTCACGGAGTGCAGCGATCCTGTGTCTTAGCTTCGTGGGAAGAAAATCTTAACTGATGATCAAAATACTTCCTGTTTACTCGGCCTACATGCATGATATCATAGGTTAGATCAGTCAGTCGTGAGTCAAACTTAGAATGCTGTTTGAGTGTACTGTAGTCCTTCTGAAATTACGTGCCTTGCCAAAGGCCCTGTCCATTTTTGATAGTGTTATTATAGCTTTTGTGTACAGCATATGAGCACAATTGTAGTGTACCACATATTTCTGTAGCATTTGCCATTTGCCAAATGTTGATTGTCATCATGTAGAGATAAATTACCCGCTCGATCTTCTAAAGCCTTGCTGTGAAAAATCCACATTAACTTCCTCAAAACCAGCAAATATTCTTTATATGTACTATCTTACCTTCCTTTTCTCTAAGACCATTGTCATAAATTGTACCAGACCTGTCCAAAAATAAATAAATAAATAAATTGCCTTAAATGTCCTGTAGACAGAAAGAACCTAAAATACTCATTCTATTTCCTGTCATGTTATACAGCCATGTTTTTACTCCAAAAAAAAAACAGACTTGAATAATAATGTGTGCAGTGTATTCATTGTGGTTCACTGTACAAGAGGTGTGTTTTCTAGTGGGTTGTAGTAAATTTGGTGTTTGAAACGTTTTGTATGTATTTGTAAACTGGACTTAAAGTGTGTCTTAAAAATGCTTGCTTTGTTCAGTCTTTATGTTTTGTTCAATGCAAATGGCAGAATATGCTTTATGTTTCAGAAAGAGGAGTGTGCAATGTGTTTTATTTGAATAAAGCAAAGTTCAGTGGGTGTATTGTCAATAATCAAATGCTTTAGACTTTCTACTTAAAATGGAAATGTGTTGAATTTCTGGCTGCAGCCACCAGCAAGCTGCCACTAGAGGTCATGATCTTGTAATGCACAGTGGAATCCTTTCAGTTTCCATCAGGCACTTCCAGTTTGATGCCATGTGACTGTATAGCTGTTTCTCCTAATAACTCACCAAAGAAGCCTTCTAGATATTTGCAGAGTTCATTATTTTTCCATCCCTACTTCTTTACATAGATGACTTGAGTTTGGCCTCATCAATTTGCATAATTTTCTCAAACTGCTGCACTTTGGAAGCAAAAATGGTGCACACGCATCACGTGACTGTCTATATCTGTCCATATTTTGATGCACATCTGGATCCAGATGCAGATATAACAAAAAAAAAATTCTGTACATTTTCTGTGCAGCCATGGCAGACATTCTCTCCTTGTATGCTTTCTAGTTGATTCCTAACTGAATGAATCTTAACTGCAAACTACAGCGCTTAGATTGATTTGACCATATGAATCACAACATGCATGTAAGGAACTGTGATGAAGCATACCTGAACATTTCCTACCCCAGAAAAGATAAAGGCAAAATCATATGCTCTTCCTGCAAAAGAATGACCTGCTAATAGAGATTTTAAAATCTGGGAAGCACCAGCTAAGTCAAGTTGAGTCACCTTTTATTTGTATAGCCCAGTATCACATACAGTACAATGTCTCAAAGGGCTTTACAGGCCCACACATTAGCGGTTCCCGACCTGGCCCAAGCTCTCTTAAGAAGATGTGGAAAAACTCCCAAAAAAACATTTACCCTACATAACCTTGTTATATAAGGTAAATGGAACAAATCTCAATGTGAACACCTGATTTAGCTAATCAGGTGTGGGTAGAGCAGGAAGAAATGGAAAATTTGCTGCCTCAATGAGCATCGGGTGATGTTCAAATGATCTATAATCTTTTTTTTGTTGCTTCAATAATTTGAAATCCACTTGTCATTTTATAGTATTGTATTTCTGGGTTATTCAGACAAGCAGTCATGTCTGGGCTTTCTACTTAAACTACTGTATCTACCTTCCACCCTCCTCAGGTGGCTGGACAAGTCCCGCCTCCTTTCAGTCTATCTTGCCTCCCTGGATGTTGATGCAGAGGCATCGCATTTCACCAGGATGTGCACTCTTCATTTCAGATGCTGCCTGCCGATAGGTGCTCTGTCTTGGGTAGAGGCCTAACTCACTTCTGCCTCCATCCCTCCCAGAACCAGGGAGTTGGGTTCCACTGACTCATGCATAAAAGATAAAGCAGGGGAAGGGAAACGAGTTGAGCACCACACTGAAACAGCTCTCTCCCAGAGTGAAAGACAGCTTGTAGCCTGTAGGAAGGTCTAAGCTGCTGAGGGTTTACCAGGCACTGCTGATGCCCTGGAGGGAGAATCTGTCTTGGGGATGACATGGGTGGAGATACTGGGGTGTTACCCACTGATAGATGAGTGGCCAGTGCACTCTGGCACCTGCTTGGCATCATGGAGCTGCCTCGACGCGTGAACTGGATACGTAACCGACCCTGGAGGCCTCATGTCTGCCGGAGGGAGTTCAACCGTGAGTGGTGCGAGCGTCTGTGCATGGAATGAGAGGATTATTGGATATATGCTAATTTTGGACTACTTAATGTCATTTATGCTGCTTTGATTATTAAGAAACATGCCAATTACTCTAAATTACTGTATAATTGATTTTTATTAGTTTGTATTTCTGTGAGATTAGTGAAATTCTGTGAAATGTCTAAACTGTCTTTTAGGCCTTTGTGTCAGTGCTTGCTGTGAACCTGAGAAGCTCTTGTGTGAAGTCATCACCGCTGCTCAAGTCAAATGCTGTTAGTGACTCCTACAGCCTGTAGACTGTAGCTGCTCTGAGAAAGCCTGTTCGTGCTTTTTTGCCATGTGTGAATCACAAATGCATCCATGCTGGTACATTGCATCATAATTTTGAACATATAAATGTTAAATGAATGAGCAGTCCCCCTGATTTGGTGATCTCAAGTGGGAATATGATTTTGTGAGCAGATTTCTTACTTCTCCCACAGTAGACTGGGTGTCCGATGAGACTGATACGGAGCATCATGATGCCATATTTGAAATGCTGCAGTCTTGGAGAAGAAATATGCACCAGGATCTATGCAGATTTATGCCTTATGTATCTTATAAAATGTACATTGTTGAAATCTATCTCTTTGTAATGCAAGCACGCTTGTACACACAGGAAGGTGGTCAGTTACATTGTAACTTGGTCTCTGTGATCATCAGTGAATGTTTAATTGAAACAGCATCTGTGCTGATTGTGTAAAATCAGATTTTATAGAGAATGGATGACAGCATTCTATTCTATTCTATTCTATTCTATTCTATTCTATTCTATTCTACTGCATATATTTCTCCACAAAGGTTTCGAGGGTTTTATTTGGCTTTGGAGTGTGCCTTCCAACAGAGATGACCTCAGTAGTTGTGAAAAGTGAATGTTAGTGAGAGAGTGAACTTTAGCTACTATGGTAGATTAAGTATTTACTGATTAAAACTGACGTTACAATGGTTGACATTAAATGTTGCTGAGCTCAGAGGTTCAGCGCTGAGAAAAATGCAATGTTGTCCTCTATCCCATATCCTGTTATAAAGCATAGTGCCCTGGTGTGAGAGCTGTGTGTGTGTGTGTGGTCTGTCTGGTACTGAAGAAAGTGTATGAGTGTGTGTGTGTGTGTGTGTGTGATGAACTAGCTAATTGAGTACATACAGCCTGTGTGGCAGGTGGGGGGTGGGGNGTTGCTGATCCACTAAGTGGTTATGACAGGGGAAAGAGGCTAGAACTGCTGATGCTTTTAAGGGAGAGCGTCCAACGTAAGAATTCAATTTGTCTGGGTGGCATTTGATCAATGTTCTTTAATGGAGACACTGAAACCCATTACAGCTTCACAGGTGGTTTTCTGACAAAGGCTGAAGCTCGACTGTACATTTAGTGACGGAAGGAGGAAACACTTTGGTAATGACAAAACACTTTGCTACGATGAATATATGCACTGCGTAATAGTACAACTATGTATAGTAGTTTTCAAGACCGCTTGATAAAAATAGGAAAGCTTCACACTGAATCTGAAATGGCAACTCAGCTAAAACAGGAAGGTGCAGAATATTGCAGTTAAAGGTCATGGTGTGACATCATAAATAACCACAATAACCCTGTCACCAGCCAGCAGGACATACTCCGACTCCTCAGAATGCTTTAATGCCAGAATACAAATCACTAGGAAGCTATTTGCTGCCTTTGATAAAGCTTTGTTGTTGTGATTGTGCAGACAAACTGCAGCTGGACTAAAGATACATACTGCTGATTGTTTATTATTTTGTGTTCATTGCACCTGTTCAGTTTATTGCTTGGAGGGCCCGCCTCTTTTCATTAAAGTTGAATACCTGGCTATGTAAATAATGACCAGTTTCAAATATATCCACTGATTATCTTAGGAGTATTCAAGCATGATTGTATTGTACAAACGAAGAAACTTCAAAGGCATGAATGGGAATCAAACTCATGAGCTTTGGTTTGTGAGACCAGTGCTACTTGACTACCACATTTGCAAAGTATCACCACTTCTTTAGAATTTATTTGCTCTAAAATGTGATCATTTTGATGTAAAAGTGTGTGCTTCCAGTAATCACCAGTAGGGGGCCTCCATAGTCTGATAATGTAATGAAAGCCTTCTTTTCAGCTCATCACAGATACAGTACGTTCGTCTCCTGACCACTAAAGGAAGTTAAGCAGTAAGAAGATTGCACTCCTTTACACTCAGCAGTGTTTTAGCGTCTTTATGATGATGAAATATGTCTTTTCCTCTTCTTCCTGTTTTTTAAATCACCTAAGGGCTACCCAAAGGATCATCATATTGATTTCATGAAAAATGAAGAGATATTATGATCTGATGAAACAGATGCATCCACATTGAGGACCTGCACAGCCACAGTCATATCCTAAATTAATTATCTCTCAGACTGTCGTCTTACTTTAAAGCTGGATGATAGCTGGATAATAGCTGGATTATGCATCAGTGGAGGAAGTAAGAAAAGAAACGCACTCCTCCAGATTGTGTTATTTATTTTGCTGACCTCCCTGTCTCATGCACTTGTTTTCTTTCCTCCTTCATCCTTCTTTTCACCTCTGCCCCCCATGCATTTTCCTTATTGCTTTTTTCTCCTCTCCTCCTCTCATCTCTTTTTTTCATACTGTCCTGCAATACCCCCACCCCCAATTTCTCTCCTGCCTCCCTCCACATCTTGCTATTATCTCTCCCTGCCTTGTCTCCTCTCTACACTCCTTTCTGTCTAACCAGATTAGCAATAGTGCTCGCTCTCTGAAAATCTTCCCACTCCATAGCAACGCGCCTCCTCACTACTGTAGCTCCTGCTGCCTCTGATGCAGAAGGCGGCGTTGGGATGTAAAACTACATCAGTGCAGATTACGCATCGCCTCAGCTTTTTTTCCCCCCCAGTTCTCAGCTGTAGCTGAAATTGATTCTCTCTCTCTTTCTGCTCATTCATATTTTGATGCCTTCATCCTCCGTTTCATGCTGTTTCTTATTTTCACACAAGTTCCTCTTTTGACTATTTCTCTGTTCCCTTTCTCACCCTGAAAAGAGTTCAGTTCCCAGGATTTCAAGCTTGGAGGGCATGAGTGTGTCGACTCGTGATGGCCGTTTCTCTGTAATTTCACAGAATAATGTCAACAAGCAGGGCTGCTGCGTGGGCTGCTTATGAACACAGAGAGAAAGACTAATGGAGAGGGAGAAAGATGAGGAGAGAGTGAAGCTCAAGTTCTCGTTCTATCTGTTTTTAAAATGGAAATATGTCTATGTTTTCATGCATCATTTGTAGCACAGATGTTAAATTTTATGTTGTACCCTATGCAAATATACAGTATTATGGGGAGGGAAAAAAACAGCAAACCCACAATAAGACATTGAATATCATCTAGCTGTGGGGCCAAAATCTGACCTCTGACCTCCCTATATGAGACAGACAGAGAAGAAAATCTCTTCTTTAGAATTCAGCGAAGAGTCATGTTTTTATTCTGGAAGCAATCAAAGATAAATCTAACCTTGTCCTCTTGCTGTTTTTTTTTTTTTCTNTTTTTTTTTTTTTTCTATAAACCTGTAAGAAATGGTGATAAAATAAGTAAACAAGGCTGCATTTTTTATTTTTTGTTCAGCAATGACCTGCACCTGGACGAACATAAATATTCCACTGCAGCAGAACAATCTACTTGGATTGATATTAAAGAATAGAAACGATAATGCTGATCTGAGGCAGTGGTTTGAGAAAAAGCAAAAATAGAATATTAAAACCCAAATCCAGTGCCCTCTGTCTTTTCTCAGTAACCACTGGCTCTGTTTCTTCTCCCTATCAGAATGCATATGAGGTTTTGTCTCTGGATTTATAGAATTTAAAATGCCAGATTGTCATTTGTAGGCTGTTGGGTTTTCAGAGATGCTGCTGCGTACACGAAAAGAATCACAGCATTGTCATCACCATTCCAGTCTGTTCATTCAAATACAAATGAGACGTTCTTGCTGAATACCGTAAAGCTGACTGGTCAAACTTTTTTGCCAATTCACAGAGAATCCAAGCCAAGGCTGAAAGATTTGGCAACCCCTGAGTATATGGCAGCATGATAGCTCATGAGCTCATGTCACTGGGTTTGGTCCGGGTTGCCAGTTTCTTCTTTGTGCTTCTCAGTAGAGCTCCTGGGTTTTCATGGTGGTCAGGATGTGGCTTTAGTGAGTGTCCACTGTGCTCAGTAACATAATTGTGTGTGTGTGAGAGAGTGTGTGTGTGTGTGTGTGTGTGTGTGAGATGCTGGCCTTAGTTAAATGCATGCTGGCTGTGCTGAGGAGAAGAAACATTCAAATGCTAATGAACCTGAAAGAAGTTTTTTGCTTTGACTCTCTAATGCTGTGGAAGAATCTCTCTCTCTCTCTCTCTCTCTCTCTCTCTCTCTCTCTCTCTCTCTCATATCCCATCTTGTCATCCCTCTTAGAATGAGAGAAAGGCCCTGGGTGGAAGGACGAGAGCAGGAAAGGTAGCAGAAAAGAGAAAGTGTCCAAAAGGGTGTTTTTTCCCATTTCTCTCTCTCTCTCTCTCTCTCTCTCTCTCTAGCTCTCTCTCTCCACCCTCTTCCCAGCTGTGACACCCATATTTGTTATCATGGCACATGTACACTCTATATTCTCTTGCTTAAGCCGCAGTGAAATACAGCTGCAATAGCCACCTTTTTTTTTTTTTTTTTTTTTTTTTTTTTTNTTTTTTTTTTTTTTTTTAACACACTATTACCCAACCTTCCTTCCCTCCCCACGCTACATTTCTCAGAAACTGGGTTGGGTAAGATTCTCTCTTCCTGATCTCTTGGTAGAATTTGATTAGATATATAAAACTCATCCTAAAACTCCTGCCTGTTGACTCCAGGAATTGCTCAACATGCCTACTCCATGTAAACAGCCAACCGTTAGGCCACGCTTCAGCAAAGTGGGTGTGTGCCATTCATGCAGCGCCTCAACATGTCATCCAGTCCTGTGGATTTATATCAGTGGGTGCTGCTGCCCGTCCTGCAGTACATCACCTCAGCTGCCCAATTCCTGCTTTCAAAAGTTAACTTCCCCATTCTGCGGCAAGTAGGTGTTGGTGTAATGTAAACTGGAGTTCACCGTGATGTTGGGTGGCGTGGGAAAGGAAACTATGGCTTTCTGAGCTCTCGCCACCCTGCTGCCCCACCCTGCTACTGTCCTCTTCATCTGGTTTCTGAATCCTCCCATCCGTAAAATGGTTCCTTCTTAAAAATAGTACAACTAATGCAATATCTGATAAACTGCTTGGGGCTGAGATTTTTGACTTGCAGAAATTTGCTCAGTCATGAGATACCAGCTGATTTCTTTTAGGTATTCGTAAAAACTTAAAATCCAAAGATCAAGCAAGAGGTTGTGGCAGTGGCTTATTAAGGTACCTAAAAAAACCTAAAAACAAGGCACATTCAATTTGTAAAGCATCCATCATGAATACTGTAAGTGCTCTCAACTATTAATGATTCTTAGATGAAACTTTTGTATTGAGCAGATTAAGCCTGTTTAAATATGATCAGTGATGGAAAAAGTATTCAAATCCTTTACTTAAGGAAAAGTAATAATACCCTAATAGAAAAGTCCTACTTTCAAAAATTTTACTTGCATAAAAGTAAACAAGTATTGGCTATAAACTTTACCCAAATATCAAAAATACAAGTATTCAGAGTGTTATGAAAATCCAAATTCCCAAAATTGGTAAATCAGTTTTACAGATTTTCCTGCTTTTGGGTGAGTTTATGGGTTTATAGCTCCCCTACAGATTATGTAACTTCTCTAAAACTTTTTTTAGAAAGATTTTAGGCCTTATTTTGTCATCAAGCTGAAGTTTTTAAGAGTTCATTAAAAGATGAAACTTTGGAGATACAGGATTTTTACCTGACAAAAATGAACTTTATTTCATGTTGAATAATCTGAATCGGTTATGTGACGACTGACATGTTAGATAGATGTAGTGGGGTAAAAAAATATTTCTCAAATGTACTGGAAGTTAAGTTGAAAGTCCTCTAAAGTGAATATATTCAAGTAATACACACATATCTCAAAATTGAACTTAAATACTAAAGTTTCAGTTAGTTTTTCAGTGAATCTGATAGTGAGGGTTACAGGGTCTGCTGATTGATTTGGTC
Organism: Lucifuga dentata; assembly: GCA_014773175.1. Taxonomy (NCBI): domain Eukaryota; kingdom Metazoa; phylum Chordata; class Actinopteri; order Ophidiiformes; family Bythitidae; genus Lucifuga; species Lucifuga dentata. The sequence goes on from VXCM01003573.1 coordinate 47,171, forward strand.
TGGTGTTCAGTCGTGTGTTATCTCTTCTTTCCAGGTGTTACCCAGCAGTAGAAGGGCACAACACGGGCACCGCCGTCTCTGCGGTGCCAGTCTGCACAGCTGGCGTGCTGCGGCTGTGTTGCTGCCATTGTTTGATGCCCTCTGTGCACTCTGGGAAAGAAAGAGAAAAGGAAAGAGTGAATGAAGCAGAGAAAGGGATCCAATTGTAGAAGACAAAATATAATAGGGGCAGGGAGAGACGGGGAAGGAGAGAGCATAAAAATAGAAATTGGTGGCGGCGCAGAGGGAACACTGACAAGGAGGTGTCTGCTGGGATTATCCTTTAACATAATGCACCACAGAGTGAGGACATACAACCATATAAAGATGAAAGGATATCGATATTCCTACAGTAGGTATTTTTATGGGTTGTTATAACTTCTACTGCAGGGTTACTTTTGGTTTATTACCATCAGAACTCTGCATACAGGCTGTGTGTTTGCTCAGGTGGAGGTTTGGTTTATGGGTTTTGCCTGAATGCTGTGACAGTTGATGCTGTTAAAGATTTCCAGCTCAGGCCTGGTTTGCATTTTCATCTGCTCTTTCATGCTCTTCTTTGTGCAGACTCATTTTCAGGTGAAATATATTTGATTCCACATATTCATGAGGTAATTCAGCCAGCAGTTCACACTGATTGCATTAGCTCTTAGTTCAGCAGCAGCTCTTAGTTTCATTCATTAGAAACATTTCTTGTATCTAGGGGTGTAGAGATTTAATGCTATAACATGTAGATTTGATTCTTTCTTACCCATGATCCAGTTCAGTTCCTTCTAAAAATATAAATCAGAGAAAATAAAGTGTTTCAGTCAACAATCTAACTTTAACAACCATTGCATCTACCTAAATAGTCCTCAAACTATGGTACGTATACCATCGGTGGTACTTGAAGTGCCTCCTGTTGGTATGCCAGAATATTCTGGAAATTTCTGAAGAGACTGGAAACAACTGAAATGTATGGAAATTCAGTTATTGTGGTGAATTATTCTCTAATAAAATTGGCTTCGTTAAGAAATAGTTTTAAAGTTCAATTCTTTTTATTTGAGAATTAGACTTTTTGTACACTATGTACTGCAGTTCTAGGTGGTGAGGTGTGCCGTAGGTGTGACAGAGGAGTTCAAGGTGGAAGTGGGACTACACCAAGGATCAGCTCTGAGCCCCTTCTTGTTTGCTGTAGTGATGGACAGGCTGACAGATGAGGTTAGACAAGAATCCCCTTGGACTATGATGTTTGCAGATGACATTGTGATCTGTAGTGAGAGCAGGGAGCAGGTGGAGGAAAACCTAGAGAGGTGGAGATATGCCCTGGAAAGGAGAGGAATGAAGGTTAGCCGCAGCAAGACAGAATACATGGCTGTGAATGAGAGGGACTCAAGTGGAATGGTGAGGTTACAGGGAATAGAGATAAAGAAGGTGGAGGATTTTAAGTACTTAGGGTCCACAGTCCAGAGCAATGGAGAGTGTGGAAAAGAGGTGAAGAAACGTGTGCAAGCAGGTTGGAATGGGTGGAGAAAAGTGTCAGGTGTGATGTGTGACAAAAGAGTCTCGGCAAGAATGAAAGGAAAGGTGTACAAAACGGTGGTGAGACCAGCGATGTTGTATGGCTTAGAGACAGTGGCACTGAGGAAAAGACAGGAGGCAGAGCTAGAGGTAGCAGAGACTAAAATGCTGAGGTTCTCTTTGGGAGTGACGAGGATGGATAGGATCAGGAACGAGTACATCAGAGGGACAGCGCATGTTAGATGTTTTGGAGATAAAGTCAGAGAGGCCAGACTGAGATGGTTTGGACATGTACAGAGGAGGGATAGTGAACATATCGGTAGAAGGATGCTGAGGTTGGAACTGCCAGGCAGGAGGCCTAGAGGAAGACCAAAGAGGAGATTTATGGATGTAGTGAAAGAGGACATGAAGTTAGTTGGTGTGAGAGAAGAGGAGGCAGAGGATAGGGTTAGATGGAGGCAGATGATTCGCTGTGGTGACCCCTGAAGGGAAAAGCCGAAAGGAAAAGAAGAAGGTACTGCAGTTCTAGGTGGGTGTTAATAAGTTTTGTGTGCTCATACTGTAAACTTCTCAATGTTAGTACAGCACATATACACACAAGGTTTTTCCGCTGGTTTTTGGTTGTTTTGCTCAGAGGTGGTACATGGTTCACATATTTTTGAGAACCGCTGTTCTGGGGTTCTTGGGTAAACTTTAACTTTAAGCGACAGTATTTCAATATGTTATATTTTCAACAGCTTCACCTGGGATTCACTCTATCCTGTTAAGCTCTGCAGAATGGAAAGCTCAAATATATTTTCTGTATTCCACCAGGATGAACTAGTACCTTCAGTACCTCTTAGCTGTGTGAACAGTTAGAAGTATTTCAAAGAAAAAACACACTATTGTATTCTGTTTGTACCGATGCATGATGATGCATTGGTGTTGTTTACACCCCTAGGTCACAGATTTTGATTAACAGTGTTTACTGTGTGTCTTTGTTGTATTTGTGACTAAATGTCCTAAACTGTGAAACAAGATTTACTCTCCTGCTCTGTTTGCTCAGTTTCTACAAATAGAAACGTCTTGATTGTCATGAAATTGCTTGTATAATGGAGCGTGAGAACAGTGTGTGTGTGTGTGTGTGTGTGGNGTTACATTATGGTCATCTTCCATTGGACGCATGCAGCGATAGCACATGCACACTAACTCACGTGCACCATAAACGAATCAGAAAGTACCAGAGCAAATTGGATTTACCATGCAATGCCCTCATTATTGTTACCAGGGTAACCAGGCATCCCTTCACAGTCATCCCATTTTGTCATCCTTTGAGTGAGAGAAAGAGGCAGAGGCCTGAGAGCAGGGAAGGCAGCAGAGAAGATGTCTAAAATGGTCCAAGTTCCCCCTTGACTTCCCCCATGTCTCTCTCTCTCTCCCTCTAAAGTAAACCAATGCCTGTGTATCATGCTGAAATTAAGAGCTTTGTTGAGTACTGTTCCCGAATCTGTCCTCTAGGCTTTGGCTGATGACATATGATTGCAAAACACACTTGCTCAACTTCCCTGTACTCGGAAATCCTCTTTCCGTGGTCTTTTATGAATTGGCTTTTTGTGTAGCAACAGCATCCTGTTGCTATGTGTGCATGTGCTGCTTCTCGTTATTCATGCTTTGGATTTCAGTTATTTTATTGCTTGTCTGGATGCTTTTTTAATTGTTGTTTTTCTGTAACTGTCAATGTTATGATCGTAGTAGCATCAGTGATCAAGCATTATAAAAGGGTTAGGGTGAAATTACGATTCACCAGGCATTGATCGCACAATCCGACATGCATCAGACTTGATATCAGTCTATATTAGCAATCTTGCACAATGTTGACATGCAATGATACGATCGCTGTTATTGCACAGTTTGCAGGAGTCTTTATTCTCTCCGTCTTTATGTCAGTAGAAGTGTAGCATCTGTACATGAAGCTAAATCCTTGCAAATTAGCCATTCACCATAGAATTAGCCTCGATGCTACTGAGTTGTTACTTCCACATTAATAACTGATATTTTAGGCCGCAGTAACAGGCGGCACATTGATGCATATTATCAGGGCCAGAGGAGCGAGTGTGTGTAGGAGGCTGCAGCCTCCTATTCAGCAGCCTGGGATACTCATCATCTGGCTCAATTCAGATGCCAAAGAGCTCCATTGTTTGACCCCATTCAAACAACGCCATTGTACAGAGTGGGTCTGATTGTGTTGCTATTTGCAATGTCGGTGTAACAACCGCCTGCGTTTGCGTGCTACTGTGTGTACTAGTTGTCTGTGTTGTGTTGTGCTATTGTGTGTATTCAGTATTATTATATGGACGTGCGTGCATGTGTGTGTGTGTGTGTGTGTGTGGTATTGTGGATTTGCATCCCTGCAGCATGCATCTGCATATCCTGAAGCAGGGGTTGGTTGTGGTTGGGGGGGNGGGGGGGGGGTGACAACAATGTGTACCCAGTCATTGAAATGCAGCAGAGTGAGTACAGCCCAAACGTGACTTCATTTTTTGGCACTGCTTGTAAAGTGTGTGTGTCCTGTTTGCGAGGACAAATAGTTGTTAAATCAGTGCCTGGATTTAGAATTTTATGGAAATGCATTCTCAGGACACACCATGTTTGTTGTGGATAATGTAAATTTGGGCGTAATCTTAGAAATGTTTTGCACATAAATCATGATGTAATGGTTTTAACAGATGGGAGTGGAATATATCGCCATAAGATCATGGGCTCACTTAGATAACAGTGTTTGTTACACTTTCTAACTTAATTTGCTGTTGCTGGAGGAAATGTGGCTCTTTCACACAAATCATTGAGTTTATTTTCAGCTGCTTCAAAGGCTGAAGCTCTTCCTTCAGTCATTTTAAACTACAAAAACTGTTTTTATCATGTACCATCTCAGATCTGTGAGCTTTTGTCCCAGCTTTTCATGGTGGCAGCAGGGTGTTTTCTCAGCCAGTCTGTGCCATGTGCTTCACACTGCTGAGTCCCACCCTGTTCTCTGAAAAACACACTCCAATAGCCCTGCCCTCAGTGTGTGTGTGTGTTTGTTTGCATCATTCTCTTGCTTAACTCTGTTACATGACAAGGCTCCTTTACCACTTGTGGGATAAAACAATACAGTTATGCAACTGAGCACGGATCTACTCACATACATTAAAGGACCATACCAGCCATTTCAGCCTAATATATTAAATTTTCATGCATGTACTGTTACTGACAATCATTTCCCAAAGCATACTACTGGAACGGTGAATTTAAAAAAAAAAAAAAAAATTCTATATTTTCCAGTTGGCCATTGATTTCAGTTAATTCTGGTATGCTATTAAAATCAACTTGTTGATAATTGAAACTTTATTGGGATAGGTAATCCATCATCGCAAATAAGATGTGTATTCAGGGTTTTTTCGAAGTTACCGTAATTTTAACATTTAAATGCAATAAAACATCTGAAAATGCTTCCTAGTGGTGCATTCAAATGCTGTAGTGAAGAACTGACAACAGAAAGAATTTTCAGATCACTCTGGCTTTATTGCACTTTATTGCGCTAAAATTACATAACTTCGGGGAAAAAAACCTGAACACACGTCTTGTTAACAATGATGGATTACCTATCCCAAGAATGTTTCAAGTATCAACAAGTTGATTTTAATAGTGTACCAGAATGAACTGAAACCAGTGGTGGTCTGGAAGGTAGGAAAAACATTTTTTATTCACCTTTCTATTAGTATGCTTTGGGAAATGATTGTCAGTGACATTACATGTATGAAAATTTAATATATTAGGCTCAAANTAGTATGCTTTGGGAAATGATTGTCAGTGACATTACATGTATGAAAATTTAATATATTAGGCTCAAACATGCAAAATAGCGGTATGGTCCTTTAACATGAATAAAAGAGCATATATGAATAAATTTGCTTGTTCATATGCACAGAGAAAGAGAGAGAGAGAGAGAGAGAGAGAGTCATTATTGTTCAGGTGAACCATCAACTGTACTTGGTGAATTGTTCATAACCTGGGGTCAGGACCCTGCAGGGGGTCACAAAACCAAGAGAATTTATGGAGCAGATCACGACATTTTGAAAAATAAGCCAATCATGCAAAAGATGGTCAAAGATGGTAAGTAAAAATAATTTAAGGTCAGCGTTAACATTTTTATAGGTTAATAGTTACAGGAATTTGTTTTGTTCTTTGGTACGAGCATCATCATTGACACGCACACACACACACACACACACACACACACACACCTGTGCATCTGTACTACATAAGAGCATGCAAACACATAAGCACACACTGACACACACATAACCAAACACCTAACCATAGCATCTTCTGCCACGATACACTTTAATGACCTCAGCCAAATTTGGAATCTTCTCATCCTGTAAAGTTGTAAACATCACAACAAACTGCACATTTACACATGTATCTGACCTCTCTGTTTCAGTCCTTACACATGCTGATAGCTGTTATTTGCATGTGAGCTGCCTGGACTTGTCTCAGTGAAAATGAGTTTAACTCCGTCTGTCCCCTGAGCTTTGCCTTACAGGGAAGCAGCCTCAGGGGACAGGAAGTCTGAGGGAAAAGTGATAATGAAATGACTCAAGGCCTACTTTCTATTTTGGTTGGGGATTGGTTCGTCTAAATGGGGTGTGAGTCAGGGAAACTGAGAGTCAGTGTGAGAAACAGGAAGAAATTCTCCTTCTGGATGCTTTTGTGACTTTTCTATTAACATTAAAGGACCATATCATCCATTTTACATGTTTGAGCCTAATATTTTCAATCTTCAACTTTCATACGTTACGTAACTGACAATCATTTCTCAAAGGATGAAACTGTATTTCAGCTTTCCTGATATTTTGCAAAATCTCTTAATCTTTCAAAATCAAATATTGAAGCAATACACCCACCTTAAAAATCAATGTTTCACCTGCTAATAGGTACGCAGCCTTATGAAGTCATGGTCGTTTAATTTTTCGATAAATGTAGGTCTTCTTTTGGGACTATATTCCCTAATATGTATACTACACGTTTTGTTCATGATGATGGATTACCTATCCCCAGAATGCTTCAAGTATCAACAAGTTGATTTTAATAGCGAACCAGAATGAACTGAAACCAATGGCAGTCTGGAAGGTAGGAAAAAANACAAGTTGATTTTAATAGCGAACCAGAATGAACTGAAACCAATGGCAGTCTGGAAGGTAGGAAAAAACATTTTAAATTCATTGTTCCAGTAGTATGCTTTGAGAAATGATTGTCAGTAACATTACATGTATGAAAATAGAATATATTAGTCTCAAACATGCAAAATGATCCTTTAACAGTAATATGGGACATGACTTTGGGATGTCTGCTATCATTCATTCTACATTCATTCAAATTTAAATTTTGCGATACTTGTCATTTACTTAAGTATTTTGACTTTCTGCTTCTTCATACATCTAACCCACTATATATCAGACAGAAATATTGTGCTTTTTACTTCACTTTATTTGTCCAACGGCTGTAGTTACTTTAGCAGCCTTACTTCAGCCTGAGATAACCTCATAAAATATTGCTGTTCCCAAAAAACCCTGTAAGGCAGCCTTGTTTTAGCTCAGTGGTACAAAGTATTTTAAAGTTTTAGAGTATGTCAAGGGTTTTAGAAAGGAGCACAAGCTGGAGAATCCATCAACTGAGCGGAAACTTGAAATTTCCAAAAATATGAGAAAATATCAGAAAAGTTGCTGACACTTTAAATTTAAAAGAACTGTCTTAATGAAATCCATGAGCCACAATAACAAAAATTTCCATAGTTTTCAATTGTTGTAATCCTTTGCATAAATTTTCCAGAGTCATCTGACGTATCAATAGGGGGCACTTCAAGTACCACAAGTGGTACACATACCACAGTTTGAGAACGACAGCTTTAGTACATATTACTGCTTTTACCCATTTACTTTTATTCTTTTAGAATTTTGAATGTAGGACTTTTACTTATAATGCAGTATTTTTTACCATTGTGGTATCAGTTTTTACTTCTTCTGCCACTGTCAGAGTCATAAAATGCAGTCAGGCTGTGTACTCCAGAACCTTTTTGGGAGGTTTGCGGCTGCATGTGACAAGAGAATAGACCAAAATTCTGCAGATTAGATATATGCAGCATTGGTACAGACGAGCGACAAAATGGCATCATGTTTTCCCTTTTTTGCACGTTAGTGCAGGTTTCAAAGGCATCATGAGCAGAATCTTGGAGACGTTTACTGGCACCGACGACACCAGACGTTATCAGTGTCACCGAGGCCCTTTGAGCATGGGCCAAGTGAAAAAATAGAGGGAGCAATCAGTGTGGTCCCATGATTCCTAGTGAGCTGTGAAGGAATGACAAGCAGAGCCAGCCTTACATCTGACACATCATGACACACACACACACACAGACACACACACCACACACAGACACACACACCACACACACACACACACACACTTTCACACTTTTTTCATGCCTTTACTGGCTCAAAATGCTGAAGCTAATTATTCCTGTTAATCATCCTCCATTTGGGCTGACTCATTTTAGAGCGCCATGCTGTGCAGATACACACACACATACAGACACACATGCACATACCATTGTCCTTCCTCACACACACAAGCGCACACATACAAGTGCACTCCAAACGGCACACTCTCACTTCAGTTTTTCACAGGATGTTATGAAATCAGCACTACTGCTGAAACTTAGTGAAGGTCTCTGTGAGTCCTCTCTCTCTCACCCACACATACTCTCACACACATAATCTCTCTCTCTCTCTCTCTCTCTCTCTCTCTCTCTCTCTTTCACGCACACACATACACACACACATATCCTCATGCAGAGAGCTGAAGCTTGACTCTGTCCCAGTCCTCTCCTACTCAAGTGAGGAGCCATCGGCGATCAGACTGTCACCTGAAGCTGGGAGGCCAGGCCGGTTTTGATTTAATTTTACAGCCCAGTCGCTCTCTCTGAAGCTCTGATTAGTCAGCCGAGGGAGAGAGGAGAAGAGGAGCAGTGATGGCTATGACCGACATTACAGAGGATGACCTGGATGAGATGATGCGTGAGGAAGCAGAGGATGTCTTCTATGAGGATGGTAAGGCTCGCCAAGGGTCAGGATGTGAAGTTTTGAGGCAGATGTGGGCTTACAGGTGGGCTGCAGANGATGGTAAGGCTTGCCAAGGGTCAGGATGTGAAGTTTTGAGGCAGATGTGGGCTTACAGGTGGGCTGCAGAGCCGGGAGGGCTGCACGTGGATTTGTTGGCTACTGTTCGGGTTTTATGACTTACGGTTGTGGTTATAGGATTAAGGAGTGTAAAGGTGATGGTTGAAGGGAGGCCCAGAGGGAAGTTTTCAGCTGTGTAGGTGGGGTTGTTTGCTGCATGGTTGAGTAGGTGCTGATACACTGATGCAAAAAAAAAAAAAAAAAAAAAATCACCTACCAAAGCTGATTTAGCTATAATAGAAAAAAAGGAGAGATTTAATATGCCAGCAGTTGAAGTTTAATGCAAAAAAGCTCTTTTGTTATATGCATTGATTGCACTAATTACACATATGTTTTTGACTTTTTAGCTTTAGTTCCTCTTTGCAGGTGCTCTGTGCAGCATTTTTGTTCATTGATTTCTAACTTTTACCCGTTTTTAGAAAGCAGAGAGGAGCCTTGCTCTCTGCAGTGTAGGCGGACTTGTATAACAGGCAGATGTTTTTAACCAAACATTATATACCACAGAAAAACATTTTCTACATGAACTTTGTGTGACTTTATTTGAAAAAAAAAAAAAAAATCACCAGTTATGTTAAATTCACAGAATGATGAGCAAAAAAGTTTGGATCTAAAAGGTGAATATTTATATATATATAGGAAGGATGTTAGGAATTAGTTTTAAAATGACTACATATATATATGTAGTCATTATATGTAGTCAAAATGACTACATATATATATATGTAGTCATATATGTAGTCTAACCAGTGCTGATAATGGTTATGTATAATGATAATTGCATTTGCTTGCGTGTGTGTGTGTGTGTGTGTGTGTGTGAGAGAGAGAGAGAGAGAGAGAGAGGGTGTGTGTGTGTGTGTGTGTGTGTGTGTGTGTTTTAAAAACTTGTAAAACACTTCTCATGAGCTTCTATATGTGCTCCACAATGCTTTTTGTATCTGAAATTTCCAATTTACCTCTGATGAAGCTACACCCCTCCCCCCTTTATTACACACACATACACACACACACACACACACACACACACACACACACACATANCCCTCCCCCCTTTATTACACACACATACACACACACACACACACACACACATATACGCACATGCCTATATGCACATACTCTTCAAGTGCTTTTATGTGGCATCTTTGAAACTCTACATTTACCCAGAAAAGCTCTAAGTTCATTGTTAGAATGACCATGTGGACACTCATGCATTGTCCACACTCCCACTGAGATTTTACCCACTGCAGAAGCTCTTCAAACTCCATGCAGGCATGCAGGCTCATGTATTCCGCAACAGTCCTACTAGAGATGAGTGGACAGTAAGCTGGATAATTTCCTTCTCATCATTTGGTGTGTAATATATGTTAATGCCTCCATTGACCCACTTATGACTGAGATACACCAGTGGTAACGTGATGTTCCCTTTGAACAGAAAACGACACAGCCAGGAGCAACAAGACCAGATGACTGCTTCACTCTGTGCAGCAAAACAACCAATCACAATGCTCGGATTCATGCGGAGGTTGGCCAACAGGCATAAATGTGTTTATACAGATATAAACACATTTTATGCCTGCTATATAAAGCCATATATATAGCTGTAGTTAAGGGTTGTAGAATATGGCTCATTTATTGTATATTTTGTGTTCTAATTCTGTCTTTGGATTAGGGCTTAATGGAGAGTTTGGTGATGTTTTCAAGTATTTCATTTATATTGGCACTGAATGCAATTTTATCATAGGCCTAAATAGTTAGTTTCAACATTAGCAGGGGATTTGCAAATCTTTGAGATTCTCTGCCCACTGTAGTGTTGGATTTTGTAACCGTTTTTGGATTTTGTAGCAGTGATATGCTGTTTTGTAGGGTAGGAGTCAGTAGTAGTGTAATAATCAAGAGCTGGTGTAAGAATAGCTGTATAAAAAAAACCCATAAATTGTAATATTAAGTGCAGACGTAAAAGAATATTGCAACATGACATCACTTTTTGTATCTCATAACTACTAGAATAACATACATGAACAGTTTGACATTGGAGTAAAGGCCCCAGTAGACTTTGCAAGATGCAGCAACAAAAGAAAAGGCGGGTCAACATGTCCTAGAACTACAAATGCAGTAAGATTTGATTCTTTTTTATGCCACTTCATGTCAGTATAGGGGTGAAGAATGGGTGCTTATTACCAAAGGCAGCTTTGAAAAATGCTTACAATCGACAGAGAGAGGATTTGGGAGAGGCTATGGTTTATTTAGCGATAAAAGTAGTAGTGAATGAACTAAAATGAAAAGTTGAGCTGGCTAACCCCTTATCAATGACATAACCATCTATGTGATATTTGGATCAATTACAGCTAGAGGGAGGTATCAGAAGTACCAAAGACAAAAGTTTGCCTTAGGGGCCCTGCATGAAGAACACAAAAAAAAAAAAAAAAGCCGGAATAATAGCATCTTCAGCCTTGCAAAATATCTTTTTGCCCCAAAAGTTCTACTTCATATGAAGAATACTGGCTTTTACTGTCATAAAAAAAGGAGGAGATCTGATGTCTTTGCTGTCAGTGCTCTACTCAGAAAATAGGTTGTATGTATGGTTGCATATACGTACTCTAGCTTGTCTTGCTTTATCAGCTGTGCTGTCACAATGCTAAACTATGACTCAGGAAACATTTTTATCCTGACAATGTGTCACTGCAGAAATGTCAGAGTAAAAACCAGACATGCACAGTTTTTCTCCCTTCTATTCCTGCTTCCACACTCCAGCTCAGCTTGGATGAACTCACAAAAAGCCTGAGCCTGTTTTTTTTTTTTTTTNTTTTTTTTTTTTTTGTTTTTTTGTTTTTGTTTTTTTTAGTTTCACCCTCTCTCCAGCGCTCCTATAAAGGCCTCACAGTATAATGGTCACATCATTTTTTTAATGAAACTTAAAGTACACATTGACTGTATTGTATTCTCTGCATTAGGACTGCAGATCTCGTGTACATATACACATCTGAGCCCAGAGGTCTGCGCAAATAGCAGCAGTCAGAGGTAGGGAGGTTGGCATTTGTGACTGTGGATCAGATAATAAAAAAAATGTTTCTGTCCAGTTTGATCAGCACGCATTTGATCACTGCTGACTGACAGAAGCTTTATTAAAGAAACTGGTGTGTCACTGAAAATAATTTGCTAAAAATAAATGTCACACATGTAGCTTAGCAGGATCGTTGCTTTATGATGTTGGGAGTCTTCAGCAAACAAAGTGGGTCTCAGCTTGCTTGATGATTACCCACAGGTCCCTGCAAAACCAACCTGCATGTGCTAGTGGAGCAGCCGTTCTATTCAGAGCTCAGAGAGACTAAAGTTGAAGCTTTTAAGTAGTTCAATACACCAATTAACACAGGTGCGTGCGCATACATGCACGCACAAAAACTTCGCTTTCTCACATGCACAATCAGTAAAAGTCAAAGTGTACAGCAGCTTCATTGAGACCAAAATAAATGGCCTTGTTAACTCCTTCTTCCTCCTTCTGATTAGTTCAAAGAGCCTGATTTTGCTCTTCCAGGTTACTTCTGTGGTTGGCAGCAGAGTAGCGCATTGTGGAAAAAGTACCACAAAAGTAAGTACTCTGTCTCAAAGGGGAACTGAAGTTTGGAGCTTTAATGACAGCAAAAATTAAAGATGAGTATGAGGTTAATGGTGCTGTGGTAGATATGGAGAGTCGTGTTTGGTGTCTAAACAAAACGGCGTTTGACTAAGTGGGTCAGTTCAGGTGGGTTTTAAAGCATGAAGAGCTGCTTTCAGTCACAAGTGAGAAGCTTGTGAAAATACCTCGGTCAGTAGCACCACTGTGATTTGTTATCAGGAGGCCGAACCACATCTACATTCATAGATCGCATTAGAAATGATTGATTTTAATGTGTAATGTTTGAGAATCTTTCATTAAAAATAAAATAACGTAAACTAAACTAAATCCCAGCAGCCATTTCTTGTTGTGCTGGTTTGACTGTTTTGGAAAAGTTTAACTGCCCTGACTCAGGAATCTTTTGTATTGTTCCAGGTTTGTGCAATAGGAAGTGTTTCCTCTCCTGCCCAGACTACCAATTACACAACAAAACCACTAACTGCTGCATTCAACAGTCATTGTTTGTTTGTTTTGGATTTAGTTCTTGAAAATTCCTTGTGGCAAAATGACATGTCAATCCCTCTGATTTCCATTCAGCAATGCCCCTCCACATGGCTGGGAGGGTTAGATGCATAACTAGATAAATCCTGAGGAGGTAATATAATGGTGTGAGGTGACGCTACACCTGCATGGGATTAAGGCGTCAGTATGCTCCAAACAAAAACCCTATCTGATAACATCTGCAACCCCCTTTCCAACTGTGGAATTCTGACAAAATTTGTAACTCTACGAAACAGACAAACCGATAGTCATGCCCATTTCATACAACTGGCCAGGTGCATAACTACTTCCGCTTAGACATCATTGATCCCCCTGGGGAACTTTGTCCTGTGTATTTGACCCATCCTGACTTATATGAGCTATGGGCAAACACATTGCAGCACCTGGAGACCACCTACAGGTCCACAGCCTAGCGCCTCCATCAAGGGCGATGGCATTAGCCTAGCACATGTTTTTGATGGTGGGGAAACCCAGAGTACCTGGGTGAAACCCTCGCAAACATGGGGAAGTGATTTTGACTCATACGAGGTCTTTAATGTGTTGACGTAATATTTTCACCTGTGCTTCAAGCTTTAACATTAGACATTGCTAAGGGGCTTTTCTTCAGTCGACTCAGCTGAACAACATTTGACACGAGGCAATAGCGGACACGTTAATGTAGCTAACAAATGTTAGACCAGGCTGAGTGACCGCAAAGCATGACACAATTGCTGCAGGCTTATTTTGATAGAGGCATGCTACAAACACCAAAAATAGGTCTGCAGAACCCTGTGTGGGTAGGAAAGTCATGCCAGTGCTCCAGAGGCGGTGGGGCTATTTGTACATTACAGTAAGAATATTACATCTATATTTAATTTTGGGGGATACACACTTTTTAATCCAATCACAACTAGCAATATCAGCTAGAAATGTTAGCATGTTGCTGGCATGAAATGTATCTCACCTCTCTATAGCATCTTTCAATTCATGCCCATAGGGTGAAACAGGGGACCCCCTCCTCACCCTCCTCCTCACATACACACCCACATACATATGCGCACAGGCATTAGCTTGACATGCAGAGCTCATGGAGAAGGCTGTAAGTCTAGAAGCCAGCTCGGATTTCACAAATCCATTCCTCTCTCGGCTTCTTGTCTGTACTTGCCTTGTGCAGCAAAGCCCAGGAAACTGTATCCTCCTTTGAGCCGAAATGGTGCCCACCGAGGCGTAGTGTCACAGCAGACTCCTGCTTCACTGACTGGAAACCTGGGAGGGGAGATTGATGATTTATCTGTACAGGGAAACATCTGACAGTACTGCTATCACATTGCTATTATATTGCGAAGCAGACCACATCCTTATGTGGTCTGGGAGAGCAGATTCCATTCTAGTCACAGCACGTTCTGTGTGCATTTTACACCTTGCATTACCACACATTTTTCCTTGTCTGGATAACTTGTCTGGATATAGATAGCATATTAATGCACAGCACAAATGGGGCCTATAAGTTGTTGGCCACCAAACTAGTTTTCAGACATTTTAGGGGAAGCGTCACTTCTAAAGGCTACATGGATGAATTTTACCTCTGTGAATTTTTGCCTGATCTTTATGTTTTGTGATTAAAATCAGCTGCAAGATATAATATGGACTGGGGTGAGCAGCTACAGCATCTTGCCCTTTCCATGTAGCAATTTTATTTATGTTAATTTTCATGTTTATTTCTCAGCATCATAATACTTTTACAAGTAGACAGAATTAGCTGAATTCAGTTAGCTCCAATAATCAATCCTCTTAATTAACCTTCTCTGCAGAGGCCCACAGTGAGTTCGTGATGCTTCTGATGATTACAGTCGATTCATGTGTTTATTACTCTGTCAAACTGAACTCAGTTTTTGTGTGAGACAGCAACATCAGCATCCCTCTGGCTTTCCATGTCAGTGAAAACCTGGTTTATCAGTGGTGTGAAGGTTTTGTGGCTGATGCTGTGATTCAGTGGATATCAAAGCTCCAGTTAGGACAGAGATTATTCAAAAGTGATTTGATCTATTTTGTCCAACTAAACCCCATTAAACTCACCAACACACACATCCACACACCCTCATGTGCATTACCACTGATGTATGAATAAGCTTCACCCACACATAGCCTTTCACTGTCTGGTCACAGATGTTGTCTCTGTCTGCAGCTTGAGAGGAGAGCATAACAGGACAGTATCTGTGCGTCAGTGCTGATCCTGTGATGGGAATAACTCTGACCTGAGGGGACCAAGTCACCATTTTACTTCTCTGCATTTCGCTCTTGCTGATTCTGACAGTTGGCTCTACTGACCTAGTTTAGCCGTAACGCTCCAGCTACTATTATTTTCTGCTGTTTTCCCTGAAAGGAGAGAAAAAGAAAAGAGAGACAGAAAAGAGGAAAACCCCACCATGTTATCCAGCTTGGAGCGAATTCTTACTGGTGCTTCAGTAAGAAGCACCAGTAAGAATTCGCTACATGTAAGAATTCTTACATGTAAGAATGTAAGAATTCGCTACATGTCTGTTTCTTTTTACAGTTTGTGCCATCACCATAAGAGTAAACGTGTCACAGGTTTTGGTCCCAAAAGTTTACAAGACAGCAGTTTTAATGTATTGCTAGACTTTTCCTTTACAGTTCCCTTTGGTTACCATGGCAATCTGTGATGTGCTGAACACTGAGCTTGCAAGGTTTACACTTAGTGGTTTGGAGCCTTTCTCACAGTGAGGTAATACTGTTTAAATATGAAACGTACCAGACCACCCTCGATTCTTCATAGAGGGAAACCTGATGGTTTAACCGAGACCGAGGTTTGACCTTCACTGGACAGCTGGTCATTCTGTGTACGTTTGTTAAGCCCAAGCCTTTATTTTAGTTCTAAAGTTCTAATCAGGGGTGGAAGTAAGCTGAGTAAATTTTATCTACTGGAGTACAATTTTGAGATACTTATACTTCAGAAGGGTATAAAAATAATGCACGATTTTGTACTTCTGCTCTTTTGCAGATTAGGGATTTAAGTTTAATAAGACAAGCCCATAAGATGTTACTGTTGTCAGGTCAAAGCGTTATAACTCTGTTTTGTTTTAGCATTTAGCATTTTTGACTTTACCCTAAGAATTTTAGAGTAAGAGAGTTTACATAACCTGCAGAGAAATCATGTCATACTTCAACCATCTGAAGACATTAAAAATTTTCCATTTTGTATGTTTGACTTTATAGGTCCAATTTTGGGAATTGTTTTTCTAATGATTTATTATTATTATTATTATTATTATTATTATTATCTAAAAATTTCATTAGTTTATTCCAAAATCTTAAAAATAAATAAATCAAAGTTTTCTACAACAATGGGGTAGAAACCCTTTTGGAGATTTTCAGAATTTAACACAGGAACTATTCTTCACAATGATCCATTCACATGAAGGAGACTCAGTCCGTCGCTCTAAGGGTCTGACTAGAAAATGTATGATTTTTATTTTTGTGTTCCACTTTTCCATTTTATAGTCGCAAAATGTAATTGTGTAATAATTACAGATGTGATTCTGTATTTGGATGTCCTGGGGGACCAGGGGCACTGGCCCCTGTTGGCCCCTGTTGGCCCCTCCCCAGAAATACTTTTACTGTGACGAATACTAATACTTGTTTACTTCTACTGGAGTTGAATTAGGAAATTCTAATTGACTTTTTTCCATTGTTTAATTACTACATTTATTCCACCATAAATCAGGAAAACACAAATTAGAAAAACACAATATCTGCTTATTTAAAATATAATATAATCTGTACATTTAAAAATGTAGTCAGTAACAGTGAAAATCAGTCACATTAGTCTGATATTATTGTCTTTTCTTTGTGAAGTGAGTGTACGATGATGTTTTTGGCACAGCCTGCAGTCTGCATGCCCATGACGAACATCCAAACCCTTCAGGGGAGAGACTCGATACCTGCAAAGAGCAGCTTGTCATTACAGACCAAAGGAGGCACAGCGTGGGGCCGTTAGCCACAGGGCACAGCAGCCTGTAACTGCCTCACCTCTGTCTGTCTGACTCAGACACACACACAGAAACACGTGCAACTTTTGTACAGACATATCGAAGTTCTTAATATATAGTTTAGGAAGCTAAAATAGTTTAAAGACACCTGTGGATTCAGGGCTGCATGTGTGCCCCCCCATACACACACATATACGTTTACAGCTGCATTTCCAGAGCAAAATCCAAATCCTGTGTTTCTGTTGTAAACAGTAACAAGAGGTAACAGCTTTGTAGCCGTTAAAGTTTACCAAAGCTTAAGTTTGGAGAATTTACAGCTACAAAAGTTGAGTTGATCATTTAAGAATGAGGCAACCTGAATAGGACTGGCAACTTGAGAAGAGGAGGTACTCAGCATTTCCCTCTGGCTTCTTTTGGTCTCACACACTCTCATTCTGAAACAAACACACACACACACACACACACACACACACACACACAGCTGTGCCTGTACGTGCTTTAGCCTTGATCTTTCTGCCCTCCAGTCATGTGGAAACTATGAGTAGCTCTCATGCTGGTTAAGTGGTCAGAAGTAGTTAGAACAAGACAGAGAAAAGGTAAATGACAAATGAGGAAGAGGAGGAGCGGAATAAGAAGATGCTGACTGAAGGAAGTGGATGGTTAACTGGATGCAATAGAGGAAACTGAAGGGAGAGAGTAGAAGACAGGAAGTGACAGGGTGAATGCCACGCTACGTCAGGAAAGTCAACATTGGGTGGTATGGAAAGAAATGGATTACATTGGTGGGAGGTCAGTGTGTGTAAGTGCATGCGTGTGTGTGTGTGTGTGTGTGTATGTGTGTGTGTGTGTGTGTGTATGTGTGTGTGTGTGTGTGTGCACACATCCATGCTTGTGCATTTGTATGTGTGGGAGGATATATGCCTATTTACACATATGTGGACACATCTCATTACTCTGTCAGCAATCTATAATGATGATGACAGTCTGTTGAATTAATCAAATATATAAAAAATATATATAATCTATAAAAACACAATATTGCTTCTTGAGAAAAAAATATATATGATGTAGTTTAAGCCAAAGCTAAATTACCTGTTGCTCTGTTTCTGATTGTCATCTTCTTCTTATATAAAAAGCTGATTATATATGTGCACGTGTGTGTTTATGCACATGTATTGGTGCACATCTGCCTGTGTATGTAGCGGATGTGTGTGCTTGTGCACGTGCTGGCTCTCCAGTAAATATAGACACTAGTCAGCGGCTGTGGATGACAGCCATAATTACAGCCTGTGTTGTTGAGCAGCTGAGAGTCTGAGGAAGAGGTGTGTGTGTGTGCGTGACTGCATGTGTGCCTGCGTGTGTGCGTGCATGTAGTTATCTTAGTATATTTTAGGGGCTTTACAGAAACACACCTTGTAAGAGTTCTATGATCTATGGTGGAGTGCAGGATGCATTTTTTTTTTTTTTTTTTTTTTTTTTAGAAATTAAAATTTGAGGCTAAACAGGATAAAATCAACCAATCACAGCCACAGAAAGAGTCTGGGACAGAAAAGGATCAGTATGGAGTCAGTTCAGGTGAGCAGTGAGCTCATAAATATTTAGCAGCACTGGGTCATAAAGTGACTGACAGAATGAGTAAAAGTGTTTGAAGGAATCCAAAAGTTCCTGAGTATTTTAATGCATTTATTTTAAAACTTTCTTTCTGAGCCATTCTTCCTGAATCTCTCTCTCTCTCTCTCTCTCTCTCTCTCTTTCTGTCTGTGTGTGTGTGTCTTTGCACTCTGTCTTTTCACTCTTTCTATCCTCTCACCACACTGTTCTTCTTTTTTCTCCAATACTGCTGCCAGCATCGAAGCTGTCGTTGCTCCGGTCAGATTCCATTCCAGTAAGATATTTATGCTTACAAAACCTTTTAAAGGACCATACCGTCCATTTTGCATGTTGGAGCCTAATATATTCAATTTTCATACGTTATGTTACTGACAATCATTTCCCAAAGGATAAAACTGTATTTCAGATTTCCTGATATTTTGCAAAATCTCTTAATCTTTCAAAGTCAAATATTCAAACAATACACCCACCTTAAAAATTGATGTTTCGCTTGCTAATAGTTACACAGCCTTATGAAGTCATAGTCATTTAAATTTTTTGATAAACATGGGTCTTTTTTTGGGACTATATTCCCCGGTGGACACATAATTCACTCCGCAGTTGTTATTGCACCTAAATGCTAAAAGTACGTAATTTAAAAAAACAAAAAAACAAAAACAAAAAAAAACTTGAATACACATCTTGTTCAGGATGATGGATTACCTATCCCAAGAACATTTCAAGTATCAACAAGTTGATTTTAATAGCAGAATGAACTGAAACCAATGGTGGTCTGGAAGGTAGGAAAAACATTTTTAATTTACCTTTCCAGTAGCTTGCTTTGGGAAATGATTGTCAGTAATGTTACATGTATGAAAATTGAAAATATTAGGCTCAAACATGCAAAATGGTCCTTTAAAGGAATCATTCCAGCTCTTTTTGTGCTTATCTCACTGATCCCTAACCAATGCCCCAACCTTTCACGTGATTATTTATGGTTTTAGGTAAATGGCAATATCATCCTCTCAGCATTGTGATGATGAAGTCACTCATAATTTAATGCACACAATCAGTTTATGGCCTTGGTAATACTAAAAAAACAAAAAAAAAAAAAGCAANAAAAAAAAAAAAAGCAAGAGGTGATTTTATGAAAGGCTTAAAAATCCTTTTAAAATTAGTAATATTAAAGCATCATTAATCCTTTTCTCTACTGATACCAAACTGATGGATTAAAAGGGACAAGCCATTTTCTGCTCCCTTTGCCGAGCTGAATTGGATTTGTATGGACATAGTGGAACAGCATATCCACTTATGGAGGTCAGTTATTCTGGCAGGAGCAGTACAAGTCTCGCCACTCTTCACAATCCAAAGTTGTCTCTCTGAAATATATTTTTGTGTATGTCCTGCTGTTGTAGCTCCCAAACATGGAGCTGTTTGTCTTTTTTTATGGCTCCATTCAATATAATTCAATTTGTTGTTTGATATCCAGGGAGAAACAACACTTGAGGTGAATAGATTGGAAAGTTAATTTGACAAA
This sequence comes from Lucifuga dentata, assembly GCA_014773175.1. Lineage (NCBI taxonomy): Eukaryota > Metazoa > Chordata > Actinopteri > Ophidiiformes > Bythitidae > Lucifuga > Lucifuga dentata. The sequence goes on from VXCM01003573.1 coordinate 67,229, forward strand.
ATCCTGTTGTTGAGTTCTGTAATCACAGATAATCACACCATCATTTTCACAACCTGTCAATATTTCACTAAAAAGGCCTGTAATGCTTTTCTCATGCAGTATAAAACAATCACACTGCAGAATGAGGCAGATTGGACAATGTGTCAACAAAACGTGGATTTATCATCCATGTTAGGGCTAAATTTAAACTCCCAATGCTGCAAAGGTATCAGCTCTCCCTCCTAAAAAACTAAAAATGGCTCTGCTGCCCAGAGTACAAGGCAGAAAAGAAATATTAGAAGGTTCATACAGTGACAGCTGAGAGAGAGGTGGTGGCGACTATATCACGTTTTGTTTTCTCTTTGCGGCTACTGATAATTTCTGATCACTTTCAAATCATTAAAAACCATAAAGATTCTGACATGATCAAACTGTCTCTTCTGAAGAGGAAATTAGTTCAATCTTATCAGTTTTCACTCTTGAAGCTATTGTGCATTTCAATCTTCATCCTTTTTTTTTTTTTTNCCCTTAAAAAAAAAACCTTATCATCACACCTCACTCACCTCTATCTAGAGAGAGAGACAGACAGACAAAGAGAGGGGACACGCGCGCAAAGGAGGAGGGGTTGAAGGCTGGGTGACCACGCCCCCTGATTCATCCCTCTCTTCTCATTGGTTGTCCGTTGTTGAGGAGGAGTGCTGCAAACACAAACTGGAATGCGTGTGTGTGGGTTTCTGTGTTTCTGTAGGGACGCAACATTGAGTCTTTATCAGGAAACAAACGTCGATCGTCGCTCATCCAGCTGAAGGTTTATCCGTGTGGGATTGAGAAATATTTTTTTTAATTTGTTTGTTTTTTTTTTGCACCGTAACCAGCAGCGAAAACTCGCATTTTTTAAAACCGAAAACGCACTTTCATGCATGGATGGAGAGCCGCAATAAGACAGTCAGAGACGCCACGGAGGAGACACTTGCGTGAAGTTTTGCAGAGGTGAGTTGAAGCATTAATCAGAGGAGATTGTAAAACTAACAGGGTTAATACATAGGTTGGTTTGGTGCGTCTATTTCGTTTGAGTGGAAAAGCTTTTTCTCCAGGGCAGTGGGTTAGTGGATCACAGAGACGCGTGATTTCTCTAAGGATGCAAATTAACTTAGTGGAGGATAAAGCCACAAAACCCACCCGCCTTTTTTTAAAATAGAGTTTCTCACACATTTTGATCTTTTAGTAATGTCCAGGATCACTGTCATAGGTTATATTTAGTTTGGAGCTTTTCTGTAAACATCAGACAAATGATTTAACAGCTGTTTCCGACAGACGACTGGAGCTTAAATGTAATTTTAAGCACAAAAACTGCAAATTAAAGATGTGTGCTTGAAGAAATTCGTTCTTGTGATATATTTTTTTGTTTTTAGTCCTCTGGCAGATGACGTGAGTCTGACCCAGATGTCCCTTTACATTCCCTGGAAAGACGTGCGATAGGTTTGATTTTGGGAAATGTTGCCTCTGTCTTTCTCCGTGGGTGTGTACTTACTTGATGAGACACACACACTCCTGACGCCCCTGTGAAACATGAGAGAAGTAGGGCAGTGATTTGAAAAATCCCCCTGCAGGTTTGTTTGGGGGGTTCAAAGGGCATCAGGGCTGTGTCACCTATTGTCTAGATACCACCTACGGTGGATCTGCCAGCTAAACCACAGCATAAAAACTCAGTGGAAGCACTGAAGGAAAACAGATTCTTCTGTCAACAGAGATTTGCAGATTTCACAAGCTTTATATCTGCCAGATGATCTACAAAACACTTGTCTGTCTTCCTCTGCCTGCACACTGTAAACACACCTCCACTCTTTAAAAAACAAAAAGTGTAACTTCCTGATTATTTTGCAGCCAGCTGAGCTGTGTCCTTATCTCCTGTTTGCATCATGCATGTGTTCCAAGTCCACCAAAAACAACTATTTGTCAAGCTATCACAAGTCTTTACTTCTCCAGCTGCTTCACACTTGGGGCAAAAAAAACCATTCAGATTTCTCACCCAAACTAAATGCAACATGCATCTTGCAGCGAGGTTCTTTCCCCTGACTGCTCTTGCTGTTTGTGAGGAAAAAGGCGTTTTTAGAAGTAAAAGCTCCGTATTTGCACCAGTGCCAGACTTTGATATGGTTAAGTGGAAATGCTTTGCTTCCCTGCCAGCCTGTTTGGTCCATGGTTAAGCTGTTTGAAGAGGAACTCTCTGAATACTAAAGGGGATGGTTGTAGACGAAGGGTGTGTTTGTGCCAAGACATGCTGGGCTACAAAGATGCTTGACCAGCATCAGTTCCCAGGCTCTAGACACCAGTGTTCCTTCACTTAAAGGATCATACAGGCAATAGTAGTGCATGTTTGAGCCCAGACCCATGTTACTCACAACCATTTTCCAAAATATAATACTAGAATGGTACAGTTTACAATTTTATTCCCAACCTTCTGGACTGCCTTTGTTTTCAATTCATTCCAGTACGCTATTAAATTGGTTGTCAGTAACGTAACATGTAAACTTGCCAGTATGCTCCTTTAATGCTGTCAGTCACTTTTCACACACAAACACATTCATGAATACACACACACACACACACACACGAACAAACACTAATTTCCATCTTTTTTCTCCAAAGCCTCGTCCCTAAGTATCACCCAGCACCACTATGTTGATGTGACTGGATTATAATGAATATCATCATCAACTGATCACTTATCTGATCAATCAGTGGCTGCCCATTAATTGATTGAGGTTGTATAAATGGCAAACCAACAAGGAGGAGAATTATGGCCTAGTAGTGCTTTGTGTTAGCAGCTATGATAAAGATTTTAGTGCTTTCTTTATGTATTGACGTCACTTGAGGACTTGACCTTTCCCTTTCCTCGAAACACCCACTTGCAATCCTCCCTCTGCGTGCATGTGGTTGTGCATGTGTTGCTGTACATATGTGTGTCCATCTGTGACCATATGTGTGGTTAAGGGGGAAATGTAAGCCTTGCATTCTTACAGGAGGAGTGCCTCTTCGAAGTTTTCACAGCTGATAGTTATTTCATAAGGAGTCGGGGCTGCAGGCTCAGCGGCTGGGAAAGTTAAAGTGCTCTGTTGGGATGGAGAAAGAAATGATTTCAGTCCTGTCTGCGGCCTTGAATGAGGCTTTCGCTGCTCAGAATAAAGATTTTAATGATAAAGATGACTGAAATAATAAAGTGAACTCTCCAGCTGAGTTTCCATGGTACAAATTCTAAATTTAACTTGCCCCTTAGTCTGCTCAAGTGAAAGCGTCTGGGAAGCTGCTGTGATATGAACCAAAACTGGCAGTAAACAGAGAAGAAGTTGATTTAGCGCTGTTTCTTTGGTGGCCCTCATGGGAACAATGCTTTTCACAAATATAAAAGACAATTGTTTTGATGTGCCTGCACAGAGAACACAAGCTTAATCTTCCATGATGATTAGGATTTAGTGAAACAAGAGTCAGATAAGCAGCTGTCCGTCTGTGCTGAGTCAGAGGTCAGAGGTTATCTGGTCTCTAGATGATGGTCTGGTCTTGCTCGCTTGTCCCAATGTGTCCCACCCTAAGACTTGTGTGTGTGTGTGTGTGTGTGTGTAGGGGAATTTCTGTTAGCTAAAAGGTGTGTTGTGGGCTGTAATGCTGGGGTTTGAGTGGTATGTCGAGGGAGGAGCAATGGAGCAAACAGGGAGTGTTGGAAAAGGCTGGATGGAAGGAATGAGGAGTGGTGGATGCAGTGTAGGTGTCAGTATCTAGTGAGGAGAGACAAGACGGACAGAAGATGAGTTGAGTCTTTTTCTCCAGCTTTCCTCTAACATCCCTCCTCCTCCCATCATAAAGAGAGGAAGAATGAAATCAATGCAGGCAGCTGCATCAGTTAGTGTAGCTACAGTAACCTTACCTTTTGATTTGTGTAGTTGTGCATGTGTGTGTGACTTGTGTGGTTTTTAACAAAACTCTCCACTGCACGAGCAAGAAGCACTGATGTATGAAATATCATACCCAGTTGGTTGCACTTGACTTTCCCCTCTTTCTTTCCTCATTCACTTTCTCTCCCTTCATCCTTCATTGTAGTTCTAGCTCTGATCTCTCTCGTCTTCTCTCTTTCTCTCTCTTTTTCTTTCTCTTCCCTAGATACTGACTGAGAATTTCTGGAAGTGGGGTTTGAACCCGTCTTCTTCACCCCACCTCCTGTTGTTTCTGAGCAGATCAGGGGCTCTGTGGCAGCATGGCATTCTTGGCGATGGATGGGTGGTGGTGGTGGTGTGTTCCCATTAATCTTCTTGTCCGATTGCATCTATGAAGGAATGCCCGACATGTACCACATAGCACATGTTGTACAGGAGCTGACACATAATATTTTACACACACACACACGGACCTCTGGCTAAAGCAGCTGGGAGCTGCAGCAGCATGATGGCTTTAAGAGTTTTAAGGGCCTAAGCTGATAATCTGTCTGTTGTATTTGATGTGCTCTCGTGCCCGACAGTGATCAGCATCTGGAGCGTCACTGTTAGTTCATGTTGGTCTGACCTGGTCTGAGCTGTAATTTCATTATATGTTACGTATAATGACAATAAAGCTATTCTATTCTACCTGATGGTTTTGTGTTTGTTTCTTTGGTTGCCTGTATGAAAACAATGTGTTGATACGCTTTGGAGTGCAACACAGCCAATGCCAGAGGTCTGGATTCCAGGCGGTTTTCCTCTGAGTTAATTGGAAGTGTGTATAAGTTGTATATGTGCTGTCAACATTTGTGGGCTCGTGTGATTGGTGTCTCCCATGTCCCTCCTTGTGTGTCCATTATCTTAAAGTGATGATTTTGCATGTTTGAGCCCAATAAATACAACCTGCATACATGTTACATTTCTCAAATCATACAATTGGTGCGGTAAATATTAGAATTGTTTTTCCTATTCCAGACAGCCATTGATTTCAGTTCATTCTGGCCTGCTATTAAAATCAACTTGTAAAGACTTGAAACGTGTTTGAGATAAGTAATTCATCACAGCGAACAAGACATCTATTAAATTTTTTGTAAAAGTAACTTTACTTAACTGGTCCAACACGTAGCTACATGGAAGAAAATGTATGTTTCCGCCAAGGAATATAGTCCCTAGAAAAGACAGCTTTTACTGACAAATTTAAATGACCATCCCTTCTACATTTGGACGTATGTGTTAGCAGGTCAAACATTGAATTTTAAGGTGGTATATCACCTGAACATTTGATTTTGAAAGATTTAGGGATTTGGAAAAATAACAGGAAAAGTAAAATATGGTTTTTATGTTTTGGAAGTTGGTTGTCAGTAACATAACATGTATGCAGGTTGTATACTGTATATAAGCTTAAAGACGCAAAACCTCTGGTACAGTCCACCTTTAAGGTGTTTTTGGATCTGAAGTTCAGAAGTAAATTAGAATCTACTTTACCCAGAACTATCCGAAGTAGGAAATACGTGGTTTCATTACATTACATTTCATCCCAGGCATCTTTGCAACTTTTTGACAGAGACTTTGTGATTGGTTCTTCTGTTGCCAAGTCATAGTTTTTGAAGTACAGGGAAGTGTGTGTGCCATTACCCAGCTGCCCCACGGCGGCCGTGACACACAGCTGTGTGATGACAGATGAAGTAAGGCAGTGGAGGAGGGGATGATGACGCCGCTCCTTTGTCTTGGGGCGAGTCGTCTCCTCTATGATGACTGTTCGCTCTTTGAACTGTGATAACCTTCCTACAAAAAAAAAAAAAAAAAAAATTAAAGGTAGCAGCCACCTGGTTTGGCGTTACTTTTTACATTCCCAGCATCCGTGCTGCTGCTGGGATGAACGCTGAGGAATTAAGATGAGGAGCTCTCCGTCTTTAGGTGCTTTGTTCATTGTACCTTTGGTAACCTGCTCTGCATTGCTTATTTGAATGGTGATTTGACAGTTCTGATAGCATTTTCATCCACTTCACCTCATCGTGAAGGAAAGGTCATTTCATACTTGTCAAAATTTTTAGTCCCAGAAAAAAATTTTGGATACCAAATATTTTGATGATGCACATGAAGATGAATCATACTTTGAATGATTCATCTAATCCCTGGTAACAATTTGACCTTCCTTCATTTTTGACTATTGCTCTATATATCAGAAAATAATTTGGAGGCACTTTCAGGATGAAGCACAATGCTAAAACGCATTGAGTGGCTCTTGACCTTTTTTTTTTTTTTTTTTTNTTTTTTTTTTTTTTTTTTGCAGGTTTTGCCCTCTCTCCCTCTCATCCTCCGCTTGCTCTATATAATGCTGCAGATCAAAGCAGATATGCCATAAAAATAATTTAAAAATGGCAGCAATCCATAGTGGAAAACAGATGTGCATTACAGCTGTGTGTGCTGGTGATCTGCTTTTAACTGGGGCAATGTATAACATCATTTCTGCTTATCTTCTTTCTGTTTCATTTTCTGCTTTTCACTTTTTACATCACGAATTTCTATTTCCTGACACTCCCTCATGTCAATTTAACAGTGCCAATCTGTGGTAATTTGAAGCATTTAACTGAGATGGATCGATTGTCCCCTCAAGTGTGTTTTTCTGCCAGGGAGCGCTCATTTCTGGAACATGTGGTGGCTTCTTTCCTGTCATTTTCTTCTGTTCTTCCCTTCTGCTGCTCGCTAAATTCTGTTGTTAGCATTATGGTAATGACTTAGTCAAGGCTGCAGGAGGAAAGAGGGGGACAAAAATCCAGCATGACTTCTGTGTGTTAATTATACCCACGGTGAGGGAGATTCTGCAATTATGGCTTCCCTGTAAAACAAACAGAACCAGAAAGCATCAAGGAGAAAAAGATGTAAAGAACACAGAAGATTTCTACATTTATTTGGAATTGAAAAAAATCATCTGTACTTGTGGATGTTTGAGCCAATAACAGGGAAATGAGAATTGGATAATGATATATCTATGGAAATGTGTGGTTTTTTTTTTTTGGTTTTTTTTTTTGGTTTTGTTTTTTTTTGTTTTGTTTTGTTTTTTTTTAACATAATTACATTATATAAACAACTTCTCTTTTGGCAAAGATCCCTCAAATGTTCTGACAAGTGCAGTACCAAGACCTTGCCAAGGATATTTGGCAGTAGAACAAGTTAATTATCAAAGATGAAATTGATCGTATTGTAAAGCTAACCCAATTTTGAACAGTAAAATTCACATATTTCACTGGAAATGAAAGCATTAACAACGATGCATAAAAGCAAATATAACAACATGAAACTTGAAACAAGAAAAATGAGGGTTAAATGTGTATAAAAATGCAGCTTGTAAAACATGAATGTACTGAAATTTATTTTGTCATATCTGCTAACATAGTATACATCAATGCTGATCTGTGATAGGCAAATATGACCTGATAATATTGATTTGAAATATGTGACTTGAAACGTATATGCTGAAATGATTAATCGAATTATTCCAAGTTAAAACCTGTTGACTTTTTGTTGACAATTAATTTGTTGGCATTTCATCAATCATCAATTAATTGAAAAATGTACTCAATGATGAAAGTAATTCTAAATTGCAGGTGTAAATATGCCTACATGTTTGCTGACCAGTTTAAGGTCTTCGCTGCTCTGTAGCTCGTTTTCCCATGTCAACTCACACAGAGATGTATTATCACTGTAGCCACTATCAGAATGTTGACTTTTCCTGCTAAAAATAACAAATGGAGCCAAAATAACCAACGTAATCCTGTCTGGATGTAACTGCATTCCTGGGCTGCCACATAGGTGCTCATTCTCTGTTAGAATCACACATATGGACGCTTATGGACAAACCGAAGAAGCAGTTTCATACATGGGATGCTAATATCTATGACTCTGATATCTATGGGAATTATATATTAGACTTTAGCATTTAATTATATCAAACCATCATGCTTTGATCCCATTTTGTCTCTTTGCCTTTCTGCTTTAAAGGACAATACCAGCAACGTTTGAGCCTAATATATACAAACTGTACACGTTACGTTACTGACAACCATTTTCCACAACATACTCTTGGAGTGGTACATTTTAGAATGTTTTTCCTACCTTCCAGACTGCTGTTTATTTTAGTTCATTCTAGTTTATGCTATAAAAAATAAAAAAACCTTGCATCGAGTTGAACCATGCTTGAGATAAGTAATCCATCAACAGCAAACACAACATCTATTAAATTTGTTGTCAAAGTTTCTTAATTTAACCGATCCAACATGGAGCTACATGAAAGAAAATGTATGTCTCTACTGGGAAATATAGTCCCTGGAGAAGACGTCTTTTACCAAGAAATTAAAACAATTGTGCATAAGTGTTAGAAGGCAAAACATTGAATTTTAAGGTGGGTGTATCACTTGAATATTTGATTTTGAAAGATTAGTGGAAAAATAACAGGAAAATTAAAATATGTTTAAAATTATCTTTTGGAAAGTGGTTATCAGTAACATAACATGTATGCAGGTTGTACATAAGGCTTAAACATGCAAAACCTACGGAATGGTCCTTTAAGCTCCTCTTTCTCATGCTGCTATGTACTGTGCTGCTAAATGCTGTATAAATGTCATAAAAATAATCTTTGAAATGATTAATCTGGGTTGTGCGTCATTATTGGCGTAGCTCTTAGTTTTCACTTGTGATTACACGCTGCTCTCCACTGCAGGAGCCCTGAAATGTCACCGCCAGCTGCCTGAACGCAGCTTCAGTCCAGTCACGCCTCAGTTAATCTGGTCATCTATATGTTTAAATACCACACCATATCCTGGCTATATGTTCCCTGCATGCACGAGGACGCCAATGACCTATAATAAGAACCGAGTGATTACGGTTCAGCTCAACAATGTGTGGGAAAATCTGAACACACACCGATGTAAGAAGAGTGGGTACCTTTGACCCTCAAGGAAATGTCACTGGGTTTAAGAGAAACGAGTTTTGGATATTATTAAATAAAATGGCTTAAAGGATAACCGCTATCGAGCGTGACAGCTCACACACTCAGAATACAAATTACCTGGACTGTTTGAGGTGACAGTTAAATGGCAGAGGATCAGATAAGGCCACTTAGTGTGTGTGTGTGTGTGTGTGTGTGTGTGTGTGTGAGTGAGAGAAAGAGTGTGGAGGCTGAGCTTTTTGTGTGTGTGCAGATTGTTGGCAACATTTCTGACCTGTCTTAAATTTCATGTGTACAACTAGCACCAACCTCTTTAAAAATACACACACACACACACACACGCTGTTTGATTCCCTTATGTTGACTCTTTCACAACACTAATGTTCCCTGTATCCTTGTCTGTCCTCTTCTGTCCAGGGTTTAAATGAATCAGATGACTGAATTGGCTTTCACATGATTCCGTCCTTTAATTGTATTTTTAGATTTTAGACAAGCGTAATGTTGACCTGATAAAGCTTTGGATTCTTCAGGAAGTTAGTAAGTGTGCAGCTGGCTGAGTTTTTACATCAGATGAGTCTCGTTATGTGGGTCAGAATGTCTGGCAGCTTGTTTATATTTGGGTTATGGACAAGTTATGAGGTTCGGCCAAGCAGAAGTGAACATCTGTACCCAAAAATGTTTTTTTTCAAAGTTAAATAAAAGTACAAACCTGGAGTTTCTATAGTTCATTGCATATCACCCAGTACAAGATGAGTATCTGTGTCAGACTGATATGAAGTGTGATGCATGTCAGATTTTGTGATGAAGGTCTGATGAATCGTAGCACACCAACAAGCTTCTACGCAGACAGAAACGCAGTATCATTTCATCATCATCCCTCTGCGGCGGTCTACAGAGATGGTTCATAGCAAATTCTGAAAGTTTGGCCCTCATTTTCTGTCACCATCAGAAATTTGTTACAGGCTGAGAGTTCTAAATTGTCCTTCGGTGGATGTGTCTCATACTGAGGTCTAGAGAAGCGTTTTGTGTGTGACAACCAAAGATTACATTCAGATTCTTTCACGATTCTTATCTTTCGTCTATGAAATGCCCATAATTGGGAAATCATCTGTAGCAGCTGTTAGTGAATTGTGGCACTGCTCACTCCAAACGCTGACTTGTGAAATATGTCCTCATTTACTTTTTCATTTTGTTGTTTTTGTCTGACGCTTGCATTCTACCGGGAATTTTCCACCTGTGCAGGCATTCACTGGAGCTTTGTTCAGATCTGTAGAGATTTACAAAGCTATCCATTTTTCTACCTGAATGACATACCAACGTCGCTCGTGATGCATTGAAACATCTCTAGGTATTGGTAGTTCATTGTTTGGTGGCATTCCTGGAACCACAAGCTGGTGACTCTCATTCTGTAGTCGCAGTGTAAAAGTGTTACTCATACCTGTAGGCGATGGCTTAAAGGAGGCTGCAACATTAGATTGATCTTGATTCTTAGGTTCAGAGCTTCTACTGAATTCCTGCTGAATTTGCCTTTGCCAGCGTTATACTTAAGCTGTTACTGTGTCTGCATGCTGATTGAGTTAAAGAAAATGCTTCTAAACATCCATTTAGAAATAAAAGATTACTGTTGCAGCCTTATTGAAATAATGTTACAACTAAACTCAAGGTTGAGAAACGTTGCCCGACTTTCCGAGAGGAATTCCAAGTTTAAAGGGTATTTTCTTTTACTTTTCCCAGTCGGAGCAACATACACGCTTGCAAGCCTTGTAGTTTGTGTTTCTTCTTTGTTACTGAAGTAAAGGACTAATCAAAAAGGGAACTTTCAGGATTTTCAGGATCTATGGGTTTGTCTTATTAGATGCATTCCTAGAGGTGTGAAGCTCAACTTTTGCTCTCTATGCTCTCTATTATGTTACATTCTAAAAATTTGGACAAAGCATTGTGTCCCCTTTTTAAAAATGGTTTATGAAAGACAGAAAAGTGGCAGGATATTTGCGGGAACTGTCCTTTTACCTGCAGATGTAGTGGTGTAATGTGAGCATGCTCAGTGGACCAAAGTGAAACCACAGTAGTTTCATCCATGTCGTATGTGAACCTCTCAAAGTGAAACGGGAACCTCTCAAATATCAACCTTTGGTAGCGGTGAAGACATTTGAGAGGTTCATAACAGATGATGCACTGCTGATGCTGATGATGATGATGCTCTTGTTTTCAATCTCTGTAAGTATTAAAGGAAAAGTACAGAGAAAGAAACAATATTGTATGTTTAAGGCGTCTGCCGCTTGGCTCGGCATCAACATTTTGACTTCTTATTCACACAAACATGGACTCTGCAGTGTGTGAGAAGGCTAAACAGCTTGTCAGCCACACGCTTGCAACCTGCTGGGTGTGTTGGGACATGTTATTCCATTTCAGTCACATATATGCAGTGTGTCATTTGTGCTGGTTTGGGTTGAACAGACGCCTGATTGTTTGTCAGCAGGTAAAACTAACCTGCAGCATATTTTGAACTCTCATCCTGTTTCACTATTTGCTAAAGATGCGGTTCATTAAATTAAGCTTTAAATATTTCATGTAGATGTGAAACTGTAGACTACTTGCACAAATTCATAGCAGCATCTGTAATTGATCTTTATTAAAATTTTCCCAATGTAGGGTTGGTTCTTTAAAAGCCTGGTGCCGTAACACGAGGGTGTGTGTCCTACTTTTTGGCGGTTGGCTCATAATCGTTTTACGTAACACACTTCATCCCATTTGTCTGCTGTTGCCATGGCGAGGCTAATTTATACAAGCATTAAGAATTAGGCTCCTGTTGTTAACAAGCAGCGTGGGCTGGCACTGATTTTACACACACACACATAAATGCACACACACTCTCCGAGGATTATTAAAGAGTTTTGAATGTGTGCATGCAGCTGTTTGGGTGAGGCTTCTTGTGTAAAAAGAACAGAGTGAAGTGGGCACAATGGGCAGAGTTTAAGAGGAAAAGGTGTGTGATGAGAGAGTGAAATGAGAGAAAGAACAAGCAACGAAAGGAGCGAAATAGAAGTAAGGTGAGTCATGCTGTCATTAAGGAATGTCAAAGGAGTTGACCTAAGTGAGAGAAATTCTTGGAAAAAATCGATTCAGAAAATTGTGTGTTTAACACAAGCCATTGGAAACATGAATGGAGGATGTAAAACCTGGCAAAAACTCACGTGCTCTTCTTTTGATAATGATTTGTGTGAATGAAGCTGTGAGGAGATGATAAAATATGCCCTTCCACTTTTCCTCCCTCCCTCCTTCCTTTCAGCTGCTCTCATCCTTTGTTTTCCGTAACCTCCATTCAGTTATCTGTCACACACACACACACACACACACACACACACACACACACACACACACACACACACACACAGAGCACCAGTGGTCAGCCTAATGCATTAATGCACATGGACCTTGGGGAGGGAATAGAAAATTGATATTACATCAGGTGTCTCCTACCATCTCATGTCAACCCCCTTCTACCCTTTACTAATGTGTGTGACTTTGTGTGTGTTACTTGAATGTGTGTCATTCTTGCGCTCTCGCCAAACTGCAGCTCAGAATACTGATCAATGTAATGTTCACATATTCCACACAAACACACACACACACATCGTGAAGGGCGTTTAAGGCTGTTAAGAGTGTGTGAGCCGGAGAAGAAAGCGGCTGAATGGACTGACTGGCAGCTGTATTCAACAAGGTTAAAACCTGGCACCAACCCAGAACGCACCGCGAGCGCACTTTGTTGTCCTCACTCTGAAAGGCTTTTTAGACGAGATGAACGATGACACGAAGAGGGGCAGAAGAAAGAAAGGTTTTTATGATTCAGTGCAGAGAACGAGAGAGAGGGCAAGAGAGGGGAGAGAGAGAGATTCTTTAGAACAGAGCATCACTGAGGTTGGAAAGTTTTGGGAAATTTTTACTTTTAAATAAGTTTGAACAGTTAGCATAATAATCATGCCAGATTTGTACAACCAAAACATACAAAGGTATAAAAATGTATTTCATGTTACTTCAAGTGGATGGCCAATAATCTGTCAATACTTCATTGCAAGACATTGAAGGAGATGCTAAACGAATTGTTCAATTAATGGAAAAACAATCAACAATAATTTCAACAATTGATTAATCATTTTAGTCATATTTCAGATGAAAATGCCAACCCAGCTCCTAAAACATTAAGATAAACTTAACATACTTTTTTTTTTTTTTT